>KN883351.1:0-13759 GCA_000934455.1 Apostichopus parvimensis | reverse complement strand
TCTGTTCTCTGATACTATCTAAGCGGAGCGCGACCATTGGTTCGCGCGTAGCGTACAAGAATTTTTTTGGCAAATATACCTCCCAGATCGCCGGAAATAACACTTCCCAGACCCAATGATGCTCCAAAACCTCCTTAAATTTGAGATCTCATGGCTTAGGCATTTAAGTTGGGGGAAACACATCGGGACAAATAATCCAAGTAGACTTTTGTATACGATGGGTCTGGGTCCTCTCCCAGAAAACAATTATAGACTGCCGCAAATGCGATTTCCTTCCAAAATTTAACAACTGTGGATAAATGTTACAAAGTGAGAACTGCTGCATGTCATTTGCACAATGCTGGATCAAACTGCGCCAAAGTTCAATACAGGGAAATTTGCAATGCAGCGTTTGGTCAAGACAAATTGGTGGGGACACGGTATATCATGTCCCCACCACTGAAAAAGTTGGTGGGGACGCGTTCCGCTGTCCCCACCAGGATATGCGCTATGGTCCGTCTAGCTAATTCATTTCGAAAATAAGTAAAAACTACTCTCGGTGAAAGTCTGTGTCGTTTTTTGGTGATATTTAGTAACACATTGTGACACGGTTAGACATGCGCGTAGCGAGGAATTTGCCAAGGGAGGGGCGAAGCTTGTAGGCAAACTATCTGAGCGTGGCGCCACCATAAGTTGGCGCGAAGCGTAAAAGAAAATTTTGGCCGAAAATTCCTCCCAGATCGCTGGAAATGGCACTTCCCAGGCCTTGTAAGTTGCATCTAAGCATTTTCTATTTTGAAATTATTAGCGATATCATAAAAAAAATATGCTCTTGTAGCCACAAAAAAAAACTATGCCACCAAATATTGGGGGGGATATTAGATACTATATCCCCCCACCAAAAATATTGGTTTATAATTTTGTGTTGTATTTGCAATATATTAATGATATATGTGGTAATTCATCTCATTACTTTAAAAGGACAATATTAATAGGCCTATAGGCATAGGAACAATGAAATGAAATTAGTTTATAGTCCTATAACTTTCCAAGTTACCGGTATGCAACCTTAACACAATAATACTAAACATTACTTTGAAGTTTTGGGACTCACATTGGCAATAAGGCAAGCCCACGCAAATTTCATATACATACTGAGAAATATTTGTGAACATTATTGCACGGCAAGCATACATGTAGTCATTATCGACCAATGCATGCATGGACGGTCCTTCAATGTGCAAACTTTGGAGTTTCATATAGACCAGGGTTTCCCTAACTCCCCCCCCCCCCTCCCCCACGAACCAACTGTGGATTTCAGAGTTGTCCATCACCCCCAACTTTTCGAGACACGATCTGAGTCATTACTATACTATAATACGCATAACAGTGCTTCGTAAAAGATCAAGTTCATAGTGTAATATTGTAGAGTTTGTCGATAGGTATACCGTACGACTTTTGTACATTACTAAATTATATATGATATACAAGATTTTTGTTCAACAAAAGTTACTGAAGTTTTGACTTTCAGAAACGTCTCACGAAACCCCTGGGATGGACTCACGCATCGCCTGGGGGTTCATGCACCCCAGTTAGGGAACCCCTGATATAGACTGTGTAGTCACAATGTGCCCCCATAGCCTCCGGCAACCCCAGCTTTCCGGAAATGCAGTAACATCATGTAATAATTTCAAGTTGAGGTATCAATCAAGTGCGTTGCGGTTGACAGGAAGCAACTTATTATACTCCTGCGCCTCCTTCGATGATTATAAAGACTCCAGGAAGTCACATTTTTTGGACAGCCAAGAAAGTTCCTAAGTCGTCATTCCCAAACTTTACAAAATGACCATCTTCTGGCCCCTTGTATTACCTAAGATTATGGGAAACAAAAATGCTTACTTTCCTTCGAATGTTACACAACTTTATTCATAACCAAACATTTTTCTCAAATAGAAATTTTCTCATCATGAACATCAACATTGCGGCCTTTGTCTGAAAATTTAAATATCATACTGCAAGGGTGTTTTCTCCGGGCTATCTCAGATATCCTTATAACAACTGAATAAAAGCCAGCGGTGTCAGCAATGCGGCTTTTGTTGGTAGGCACACTTGCAATTCCAGAGTCGGTCTTTGGTCGGTTACCATGTAGCAAAGAACAGACCAGAGAGAACCGCCACACGGGTGTTATTGTCTGTTTCTTCCAATACCATCCCGACGCAGAAAACACCCGGCCTTTTTCCCAACAAAAGATTCCATACCCTCTTTGTCAAACCACAAAGCGCCCTCACAGAGTTTGTTTGGCAGGTACTCAATATTATATGCCATCACCGTGTACATATGTGATGTGATTGTATGTACGCAATACATGCGTTGAGGCGGAGTGCTAGAGTATGATAGAAGGACGACATGGTTAACCCCTGGCCGTACCCTGGTAACCGGTATCATACGGCTTCTTTTTCGACGGAGGTATTAACGAAGAGTTCATTACTAAAGGTAAAATCCATATGATACGTCGGGTTCTTGTCAGAGGGCTATTGAACAGCTATAATCTTTAGTCATGTTCACGGAGGGTTTCCTTGTTCGTCGATATCTGACAGCATAATACCGTTGTTCGGTGGTCATCTCATTTCCAGCACTTAATGGTATGCACTGTGTGTACGTAGTTTCTTCGCGCAGTGGTTGTAATGTAATGTACCGATAGTAGTACAGCAGGCAGAGACAGCAATGTCGTTCACTCACATGCAATAGACCTAGGGCGAGTACTTAGGATAATGTATTCACGCTCGTTAGGTAAAAATGCCCAGCATAGCAACTGGGGGAGATTTGTTATGTATCACATTGTATGGTGAACAAAAACGATACCAGCAAAATGCCTTACCTCATATAGGCCTGGATATCGTTTGAACAAAAAGCCAATGTTGTATCTAATTTATTGTATTTGCAGTAGGCCTACTTCGGCACACCATGATGTAGACAAAGTACCACCTAACGATCTACTAGGCAGCATTGCTACCTTTCTCAGTTACTCTTTGATAATTTGTGTTAACATGGTACTGGTGATAATTTAGTACTGTACACTTGTGCCTTAAATAGTATCAAATTAAATAAAACTTCGAATTTATGATACACTAGACCTACCACTATCAGCTAAGCACTAACAGATGGCATTGTTGAGAAAATGAATAACTCCCTAAAATTGTATTAGGGTGTCTTCTTTTCAGATAATTTCAGTGCTTGTTCCTTTGTGTCGCCTTTTTAATTTTTTTATTGAAGTTGCATGATTGTGGAAGACTGGTGGAATGCCAGTTGATGCGTTGGAAATTAAACTACACTACCGTACATTATATCTGCTTAGTGTAACCTTTGTGATAAGATAGGAGTTGGAGGTCGATGCGTTCAGAGAGTGGGAGGAGAAAGAGGGGGGGGGGAGGGAGGGGGATGGAGATATGACCATCTACAGTAAACCAGTTTTATTATGTACGTATTAACTAATATGGCATCATTTTGATACCTGCTTATTGCTACTTTTGTACCAGGTGGTGAAACCCTGTTTTCTCCTGAGTGGTGGGAGTATGTTAAATGCCAAACCATGCATCAGGGAAATGATAATCCCTGTGTGTTACTTCATTCTTAGGTCACCACATATGCAGTGTAGCTTATTATGACATATAATTGTACAGTATGATGCAGCCTAAATGGTATGGGTCACAGTAAGGTGGTCATATTTCTTTTAAGAAATTCCGGGGACATTGTATTGATGATGTTGACCCCCATGTAGATATCAAGGGGTGTAGTATCTGTTATACACTATATGTTTCAAGTGACAGGTAGGATTTTGAGATATCAAAGATTGGTGGTGCTATGTTTCAAGAATGTTGTTAGAGTGCCCACCTTTGAATACATTCTCTAACAACAAGCATTTTTTTCTCTTTTTTCCCCTTCAAATTTACATTATTCTGGGCCTTTTCAAAAATTTGGGAATGAGCAGTGACAGCACTGTACATGATATCAGGGGACAATTTTGGGGACACTTTTAATACGGTCTGTGTCATCTTGGGGACCGTCCTCGGAAATAAGGGATGTCGGGCCGTCTTAACCTGACAGGCCAGTGTATGTTACCTCAGGGTCCTCAATACTCAATTACATTATATTTTTGTTTTTCTTATGTGCCTTTCGTTGGTACAGAAGTATAGAAATTTCACCATATATGCAGTTTGTGAGAGGGTGTGTGAATATTACAGCCAGGGTATGAGACATTCAATTTGTTTTAGCTAACTAGTGGCTAAACATGTGAAATTGTAGACCTTTAATGCAGTACCTAGGCAGTGGCGGAGCGTCAATACAGTCAGGGGGGGCGGATGCCCCCCCCTGACGGACTCAAATGGACTGCTGGAGCCCTTTTCAGCATTTTACCACTTTTTACTTATTCGCGAGTATTTACTTTTATATTGCACTCTCATCTACCTATTGACATTTGTCACATTTTGTTGGCAATGACACCTATTTATTCTTCGTTTATCTGCAAATTAGCAAGGCCAGGAAAGGGTCATTTCCGGCGATCTAGGAAGTATCTTTACTCAAAAAATTTCTGTACGCTCTGGCTCCGCGCCAACCTGTGGTGGCACTCCGCTTAGATAGTGTCGAAAGCGCCCCTACAGACCATTCTCTCCCCCCTTGACCAATACCCCTAGCTCCGCACTGTACCTAGGTACATTTAACTATATAGTGTACTGAACACATGCATACATAGTATTTTTTGGCAATGATGCCCACATTATATATAGGAGTATTGACCGGTAGTCCGAGACGACCAAATTTTCTATTCAGACAACCAAAATCAGCTGTGGAGGTCGTCTGGGGGACAAGAAGTAAAAAGCTGCTGACATCAGGCTCAAATTGCACTATAATAACTTAACACTCCCAAATAGGTAAAATGATAAAATGTTATCACCCCCAAAGCTGGTGTTCTATTCAACAAATCTACACATCTCTACCTGTATAAATGGAATACTTCACTATGAACAATATTAATCATTTCTCCTAATTTTTGAAATGTTACCAGGCCTAAACCACAACAGGGTGCATCAAGGTCAAAGCAGGGCATCTATTGATCAGGATTCCATGACTCATTACTACTCATTTCATGATGTTGTCTGGATGTTAGAGTGACAGAAAAGCATTCCAGAAGCAAGTAAGTATTTAGAATGGTTGTAATAATGGTTCATTACACCCCTTATCTATGTCTTCTTCTCCCCCTCCCCCCCCTGAAACCCCATCCCTTACACCAGAACCATCTTGAATACTTATATATAGCCATCTTCCAGGGGCAACAGACATATTTAGGGAGTAGGTGAGGGCGAAGGGTGGACCTATATGCTATAGGATCTAGATGGACTAAAGTACACTTTATCATTAGGGGCATTTTACATTATTACTGATGAAGGGTAGGGGAGGGGGGGGGGTAGGTGGGAGGAGGATGAGAGAATGATAGTTTGGCACTAATCTGGAAAGCATGTGGACCCCATGGACCTTGCCATTTTTTCCATGTGCTATTATGTGTTACCTGCAGAACATCTATGTCTGTGAGTGAGTTTTAAAATACAGCAGTACGTACATTTTACTACAGCGGTGTCATTGTGCTACATATGATAGCAATATATGCTAAACAACCATTTGCCAGATTTTCGGCTTGTGAAAATTCCTGAATGATTTGACTTTACAAATTGCTGAAACGTATGTCATAGCAGCATAATTAAACAGATATCTGTTTAATCAACCAAACCCTCATAATCAACCAACCCTCGCAATCAAATAATTGATTTATTTATAAAAATATCTAAACGGAAAAGTGACCAATCTGGATGTCGGGATTTTAATTTAGCCATCCTGATAATACTAACGTTTGGAAAGTCAGAACATGCAATGGTACAAAGACCTAACAGACATTGTTCCACTTCAGTTTCTTTGGGGCAAATAATATTTACAAATAGCGCCACCTAATATCCTAGCTCTTAAAAGGAAAGTCCATGTGACAAATTGGTTTTTGTATTGATGGAAGAGGTGCATATATGCACTGGTCGTACACCCCCTAGTGCAATTTGCATTCAAGTCTAACATATCATTTCCAATACAACAGCATTAAAAGTTGATATGTTGTACCAAAAAGTGAACTTTTAGCAAAAAGTGTGATGCTTAGCATGTATTTCTTGGCTTTAAAATATGGATCCAACTCCCTACTTCATGATTGGGATGTATCTCAATGTCAGTACACTCCTCTCCTATTGGGATATTTTTAATATCATATCACCTTTTAGAGTACAGATGAAACTCATTTCCAATCCAAGATTTTTAAAAATGGTTAAAGTGAAAAATAAAGCATGTAACAAAACATTTTGTTGCAATTGTGCAACTGTGAGATCACACAAGTTCACTTTAGACGATTACGTAAGACAGAATTTAGTCGTGATACTGTTTGTCATAGTCCAAGAAAAAGAGGGGGAAAAAATTAAGCGCTAGTCAAATTGTTGCGGTAGCTATTCTGGATTTCGAGATATTCCCCTATAAAATATGCTAAATCTCTGGAAATGTTCCTTGAATGCGAAATTAATGATGTTGTAGGTTCCTCGGTGGATTAGTACAAGTTTGTTACTGTTAATGCATAGATTTATGAACTCTAATACCTCAACCAACGCATATCCTTTAAACTTCCTACCAACAACAGAACCTTCAAAAGGATGAATTTTATGAGGTCCGTTTGTCCTCAAAATGACGTAATGTACAGTAATAAACATGTCATGTTTTTCCCATTGAGTTTTGTGTTGCATCTGAGGAACTGGCATAATTAATGGTCTGTGTGTTAGACTAAATAGTCCAGCCGTTTTTATAAAGATGATCCTCAGTTAATTAAACATTGGGTCATTTCTCATAAATTTAAGAAATATTTTATAGAAATAAAAGTTAGGTCTGATAGCAGTGTGGTTTAATAGGACTTCTACATATCAAAGTTAATTTTGTGCCTAACTTAATATGCATCCTTCCAAGTGTTCCTGCTCGCCACTGGTAGACAATACTGTATGCTGTACTTAGCTGGATGCATTGGACTATACAGTACACTTCAATATAGTCAAATTGGTACAGTAATATTAGTGTGTCCTGCTTGGGTTCCCATCAACTGTATTATGCAAAAGACAGAGGGGGGGGGGGATATGTGAGGAATGTGAAAACCCTCTAAAAAAAAATTCAACAACATTGCCAAATTTACACTTTTGTAACACATAGCATAACATTTATTGGAAATGAAACAATCTTTTTATACTATGGATGGAGAATTTCTGAATGTCCTTAACTTTAGTAAGGCAAAAGCAAGGGACAGATCTGGGAATTTTCTCATATGACAGGGTTGTTGGATAAGTTATGATTTTTTCCCCAAATAACAGGTTGTGTCAACTTCACATTTGGCAATGTTGGTATGGCAATCCTCTTTAATGTTTCCAAAAAAAAAGAAAATATTGGAGTTAGTAGAGGTCAAAGGTCATACTGTAGCCATATATGTCAACAGAAGCATATTATTTATTTATTAAGATGAACACATCAGTTCCAAACTACTGTGTCATATCCGGAATGTAAGGAGTTACCCTTTCAAACATACAGTACAAAACTCATCAGAGCAAGGGGTTGAACTACGTACTGTAGCTGGTTTTATCATACAACCTTTGCCTCATCTCCTAAAGAAGTTAAAAGAGAAACGACCTCAATAGAAAAGAAATAAAAATATCTCAAAGATAACCCGTAAATTTGCATCGCAAATTAAATTAAATGATGTGGGATTTAATCATCATCTTTAAAAAAAAAAAATTTAATGGAAAGATGAATACAACACTTTCTGGCTGAGCTAATAGAATTATAAAGTGCAGACTCTCCACTTGCATTGATCTTGCCTCAAGTTGAGTTTTAGTGTTAAATTCTGAAATAGTGCCCTCACTACTGTATCATTACCAAAAGTGCGGCAGATGAGAGCACTTGACCATCTTCGGTGATGTTGTTAGTTAACAGGGCAACAGGTACATACAAATGCTCGCTCACATGAATTTTACCGTACCTTAATCTTTCAGTAGATGGGTGGACAAATATGAAGTTCTCTTTCTTTCATTTTTTTATCATTTTTGTTTTGATGAACAGAACTTTGTCAAATTTTGCTCTCTGAATGTACAGTATAGTTATCACAAATTTCATGTTATCTTCTTATTGTTATGAATGTGGGGAAGGAATGAGTGTCAACCATGCTGCTAGAATAATGCTTGAAAAGTCCATATTTCTCAAACAAACTGTAACTTTGGCTATTGCACTAACCATCTATCAAGTATAGTCAAAGTACTAAATTAGTTGTATGGCTGGAATATATTTTCATTTGAAAATTATAGTAAACAGTCCGGGCACATTTTTCCTGTAGGTAGGTTCCTTCAAAAGAGACATATCAGGCCTCAAAATTTGGGCTATTTGCTGGCTTAATGCCAATAGATTTTGGATTTTGATGGTGGAGAAAATTGCACTTGCATTTCCTGTAAGTAGATATTTAATAACATAAACACATGTGATAAAGTTGTTTATAATGGTCAGTCAAAGCATCAACAGTGCAGAAAAGATAGCAATTAATTGACAATATCATGCATCGTTTGTTTTCCTCCTTCATCTTTCACAGATAGTCTTTACAGAAGGAGAAACTACAATGTAATGGAAACAGATCTTACATTGAAACCAAGGTTTGTTTGTTTTTCTTATTATTTTATATAAAACAAGCAAAAAAAAAAGGTAAAAATATAAAAACAGTTGAAAAGTCTTAAAAACATGAAAACTAACTCTGTTCAAAGCAGCTTATTGAATTGCTTCCTACTGAAAAATTGGTACCTACTGTACATGTAAAATCCTCTAGATTCTCTCGACTTTATTCCTTATAAACGTGCACGGTCGTCCGTACATGTTCGAGGGCGGATTCCGGGAAAACACCAAAGCTGGATCCACAAACAAAATGGCGAATCACTACCTCATGATAAAGTCCCCGCGGAAGGCCAAAAGGGTGATAAAAGTCAACACTTTAACACCCACTTTGCAGCAATTTTACTGAATTAGACTTACAAAATGAGATTTAAAAATGTTTGAGCGAATGTTTGAGACATCTTCCGACAGTTTTTCACCATGTACAATACAATACAATAAAATATGAAGCTTTGGTATGTGACAGTGACAGTCAATCAAAGGTGACTTTTAGTGTAGATACAAAGAATGCTAAGCTTGTGAATATGAAAAGTGTTGCCGGCTTAGTTTACTTATCTGTATTGTTTTGAACTGTGCATGATATACAAGCTAAAGACTTAACTTGGTTGGTACACATTCAATTCACAACATAACAACAAATGTTTGGGCCACATACAATTTGATTGGCAAGAACAATTCAACAGCAGTCTCCTACTGTACCTTGAATGCTGTGATGTTTGTCTTTTCATAATATGTCAAAAATATTGCTTATTTTCTTTCTCTTCAAACAAAACAGTAGAAAGTATCAACTTAACAGCTGCGCTGTATGATGTTGCTGGGTACAGTAAACATGTTGAAAACCTCTTTTACCATCAGAAAGTCCTGTCAAGAACTTTTATTTCCTTGTAACCCAGTTTGATGACCTAGTTTTAACTTGTAGAGTATCAGCCATCTGCTTCTTTCTAAAAAACCAAAAGTGACAAAAAAAGATAAAAAAATGAAGAACAAAACTATTTTTCTTAATCTTTGGATTTAACTGCAATATTTACCTACTTTTTGGAAAATTAGTGAAAGAAAAAAGAGTTGTATTATAGAAACACCTTGATGTAGAAATGCATACAGATATAAATGGAAAATAGACAGCAAAGAAGAAAAAGGAGAAGAAAAAAGTAAAGATCAAAAACAAAGAAGCTCTGGCTTGCTGACCTGTTAAGTGACAGTTCTGTCCTTCTTTAAAAAGCATCCCTTGATTCATCAAAAACGAAAAGGAAAAAAAAAACCCACACAAACCTACCACAATTGGCCTGGCCAACTCATATGAAAAAGTTACTTTTCTTTCTTTCTTTCTGGGTAAGTGGACTACCCTAAGGGGTGTGAGGCCAACTTTATTATACAATCTGGGGTAGTAGGTTAAGAGCTGAGATGGAGTTGGCACAGCCTTTGTTTTGTTTTTTTCTTCTTCTTCTTCTTCTTCTTCTTCTTCTTCCTCTTCTTCTTCCATTCTTCAAGATGAATTGGCATTATTTTGACTCTGATGATCTACAGTAGATAAGGAATGTCCTAACAGTTCCGAGACCTCTGCAAACACCAAAAATGGGAGCATATGCCTTGAATTGGATCAGAAATGGATGCATTTTATAAAATATCATGCCGAACTAGGTTGATGGCAGGCAGATAACGCTCGTCACAGGTCGCTGGTACCCATAGGCTCGCAATAAGTTCAAATTAGCCGCAGATAAAGTGGATGGGAAAGCGATTGTTAGAGTCGGGATAAGAAAGTCCATCTTGTTTTTGTGCATGTTGCGCCTGTAGTAGTATGTGGGTGTCAATTTATCGGAGCAAAGATTTCAAGAATTCCTTCATAGATTTGAAAAAGTGCACAGGTCCCAGTATCAAATTTTGGCTTGGCATGAGTGGGATTGTTTCTTCATTCTCACAACATTTGAAAGGATAAGTTTTGGAAACGTGTAGAGAAATGTGACAACAAATGGCTATATTAAAGTTTATGGCCAACGTGAACTACATCAGAAGATAGGTAGAAAATAGGCCACTCAGACAACCGGTAAAAATCAACTTTGTGTATAGAATCAGAGAGCATGAAGTATTAACCATATCTTGTTGTGATATATTACATTATATGCTCCTGTTCTTGGGTGCCTCATAGTCAACAACCAATTGATGCACGCACCACCCAAAATTTGTATGAAATGTCTTTGTCGGAAACAATGTCTCAAGCAACAATTTACCGATGTCAAGTTATTAACAACAACTACTGTACAAAACCTATGGACCAAACTCTACATTATTTTAATATCGCTGCATTGTAGAAACTCAGGAGCTCTCGGCAGTAGAAAGTCTGCAGATTCAAACAGTTTTCAGGAATTTTTTGTAAGTTTTGCTTGAAATACATTGATTGTTAGATGCTCAATTTCACCATAGCATCTAACATTTGAATTAAAGGTGCACAGAGCCAGAGGCCCATATAAAAAACAGTACAGTACTTTGAACTTTGCCACCTGTGTCATTTTGATCAAAACCAGATATTCCCCATGTTTGGTTTGAATGATGTAAAACATTTTGAAAGAAACGGTTTTCGGACCAATTCATACTAGAACTCAATCTTTTGATAAACTTCAAAGCAATGCCAAATGTTGTATACAGGTATCTGTGACCTAAACTGCTGAAATTTCAAAGTAATGCCACTTTATATATCACACAAAACAGAAGATTTTGGTTTCAGATTTCCATCCTTGTAGCTATTGGTTACATTTGTAATTACTTCAATTGCCACGGTCTGTTTGCCATTTATCAATAATTCTCCCAATCTTATTGTATATTCTCACTCTAATTTTTGATAGGAAATCATCTAAACAATGGGGTCCAAATCAGACATGGTGTCATCCATGGAGGTGGAGATGATACATCCTGCTCTGACAGTAACATACAACAGCATGGAGGAAGATTTCATTGACATGATGGATCCACCAGAAGAGGCAATTATTGGACAAGATGAAGAAGAGGAGGTAGGCTTTATTGGGAAAGACGGAACTGACAATCTCGAGTTCGAGGAACCTTCCGGCGATACCACCCATCCTTCGTACACAGATGCTGAGTCTGCTGACACTAAGGCGGAAGTCGGACGGATGGAGGCCGCCGTTTCTCTGGTCATCCCGAGGGTGAAGAAAGGCAGTAGCAGAAAGCAAGGATTGAACAAAGGGAACAAGTCAAAATCTAAGTCCTCAAAAACCCGTAAGGAGCCCTGGTCGTGCCAGTTCTGTAACCGTAAGTTTACTCAGAGGAGCAGTAAACACAGGCACGAGAAACTTCACCTCGGCGTGAAACCGCACAAATGCCACTTCTGCGACAAGGCATTCACGAGGAAGTACATCTTGGACGAACACGAGCGGGTTCACACGGGGGAGAAGCCGTACAAATGCACGGTGTGCAGTAAGACGTACACTCTCAGAACCTGTCTCCGTAAGCACGAATTCCACCATTTTGGAGGTCAAGCTCACGAATGTGTTAACTGTAGCGGAGAACTCATTGATCCTACAGCTACTCCATCCTCTAGACCCGAGAGGCAGGACACGACAGCTCTTTCGGTCGAGGAGGATGAGGAACCCTTGGATTTGGCAACTTCATCGCTGGTCTCTGAGAAGTCTCAAGTTAGCATGAAAGAATCAGTGACTTCGACTGCAAATAAAGTATCCACTCTATCCGGTTTCAAAGGTGGGAAGCAGTTGGTCTCGCAGCGATCTGCCAAGCCCTCATCTGGGAGGCGCCATAAATGTTACCAGTGCGGAAAGACCTTTGGCAGCAGCCGTGTCTTGCAAATGCACAAGAGGGTGCACGAAGCCGACGGTAGATTCCGCTGTCGGTACTGTGGCAAGGCATTCTCCATGCGGACCATCCTGATCGAACATGAAAGTAAGCATACACTGATGGAAGAGCCCTCTGACAGCCCAAAGCCTAGCAAGGAGAGCAGTTTACTACATTCCTTCCTGCTAGAGGCAAAGGATGCACAAAAGAAGAAGAAAGAGGCTGTGCATAGCATCCAGCCTCTGTCCTCCAAGCCAAAAGTGCACGAGAAGGAACATTTGGAAAACCTTCGTCCCGAGAAGCCTTACATGTGCTTGTATTGTATGAAAGCATTCCGTCACACCTGCAGTTTAGTAAAGCATGCCAAGAAGTATAGAGGGAGTTGTTTCGATCCGACAATCGCTCGCCCCGTCGCGACGGACAGGAGAAGCCGACTCTCAAATCCGGGCGAGGTCGCGTCTCCCAAATCTGAGATTTGCTCCTCTCCGAGAAAGAAAACTTCAAAGAAGACGAAGAAGGACCCATTGGATTCTCCCACATTGAAACTTTTCCGGTGCAATGTTTGCTTAATGACTTTCACTCAACGTACTTCGTGGCAGATCCACAAACGAACTCACACGAAGGGCAATCAACATCTCTGCGGGGTTTGCGATATGGCATTTGTGGCCAAGGCTCAGTTCTTAGAACATCAGAAGAAATACCACAGCGGCTGCGAGCAGCCGCTTGTGGACCAGTTTGAAACTGGTGAGGCAGCAGACGAACCAAACAATGTCTTCGAGGAGGACGCCTCGGCCCTTTCGCATGCAAATTCTCCAGAGGCAGAGCCAGACGACACCCCGACAGACGAGAGGAATGCGGGAGGCGAACAGGAGGTTCATGCCTGCGTTTACTGCAGTAGAACATTTAACAGTTTCCACTTGCTGAGGAGCCATCAGGAGAGCATGCACGACTTGAAGATGTTCGTCTGTCCTCGCTGCAACCTCTCATTTTGCGACAGGATGGACCTGCAAGCCCATATGTCTGTTCATGCGGAGGAGAAGTTGTTCCGGTGCAGCATCTGTAAGAGAAGTTTCGTCCAAGAAGAGAATTACAAGAAACACCTGCAGCATCATCAGAAAGATAAGAGACACAAGTGCCAGTACTGCGAGAAAACTTTTGAGCGCAACTCCTACAGGCTCCAACACGAGCGCACCCACACCGGGGAGAGGCC
>KN883350.1:95972-106016 GCA_000934455.1 Apostichopus parvimensis | reverse complement strand
CCCCCCCCCCCCCCCCAAACAAAACAAAAATTGCTAAATTCCTCCAACCACGTTCAGCATTGCCTTCCGAACCGGCCCTTAAAGTACACATTACTCTCAAAATCTTCCGCTCTCAAGCACTGGAATCTTATTTCTTCCGGCCAGGGGCTTTCACCCCTGGCTCGCTGAGGCGCCTTCCGGCGGAAACAGCTATCTACAAGACATATCGTATCGTATATGAAACAGTAATCATTCAGACAAAATTATTTGAAGACCTCTGATGGTCATGATTTTCTGCTCTGTGAGCACCGTCGGTTGTAAATTTGTTTAGTTAGTTTTGTAAAGTAGACTTAGATTCCTGCTGTTTTTATATCAGCAAACTTCTACTACAGAGAACCATGTCTATCTGTCTGTCTGTCTGTCTGTCTCTTCCGGTGCTGCCATTCTACATCATCCGTCTGTCCTGAACAAACCCGAGACCCTGGCAACGTTATCACATATTCTCCATGTAATAAATTGTTGATTTCGTTCCATTTTAGAAACCTTATATACACCTAAACGAGGAATCTTCATTTTTTTAAAAACTCATCCGGCAGGAAACTAGTTTCACACTGGGAGGATGTTCATGAAGGAAGTTACAATACTGTATATATAGACAAACCTATATTATCCTTCACGGTTATTTCTTCCTATACCAGTACTAGTGAAGGTGTGTAAAAATAACTGGAGGACGTTCATAAAAACACAAGAAACTAGTTTCACACTGGGAGGAAGTTCATGAAGGAAGTTACAATACTGTATAATTATAGACCCATTAATGTACTGTTCCCACATTGTAGTACAGTGTTTTCATTGTCAACTTGCAAAGTACAAAGGACAAACCTATATTTTCCTTCACGGTTATTTCTTCCTACCAGTACTAGGGGACGTTCATAAAAAAAAGCTTCATATTTGTTAAGTTAAAACCTGAGCAGAAAGTAGAGAGCTTCCACTGAGGAAAAAGAGGCGTATTGTACTTGAAATCATGTGTGGGAGCGGCAGCAATTCAAGGTAAGTTCTATTGCAATAATTCCATACATGGTTAGTCTATCTTGTAACCATTTCAAACCCAAACGCAGCTTTTTAAATTGATTTGAATCAATTTGTTATACCAATTGCACAGAAATCCAATGCTATGTTTCATTAACTTATTGTGGCTATACGTGTATATTCTACTTATATAGTCCTTCTGCTCATTAGATATTATCAGTCATTACGAGGGCCGGTGCGTCCAGTAAACGAACTAGAGGCTGCCCAGGGCGGCAATATTCGGGGCGACAAACCAGCAACAAACTATAACCACAGAAATGGTGCAGAAATTGAATAAACTACTCCCTGTACAAATTTATTGTCTCTAAATCCTTTCCTTGTACCTAGCCCGGAAAATAAGAATAGTCATGAACATGGATGATGCAGTTATGTGTGTATGCAAAGCGTGCATGGTGACTGACACCATGTCGTGCAATCAATAATTATACATATGACAGTGGCGTGCGCAAGGGGGCGGGGTGGGGGTGGGTTCGTGACAGACATCTCCACCATCAGTGGCGGGAACAAGTTTTGAAAAGAATTAGTGTACACCTCCGGGTCCACAGCGCCATGATGGAAAATGCAGTGCTGATATGAATTTAGACAATAATTAACTCATCCCTACGTGTAGACTGGGCATGAGATATGATATTTTATTGACAATTTTTGCAAAATGGTACTAAAAGGGTTGCCAACCTCACTCCTCCTGCGCCTCTGAAGTTAAATTCGGTGTGTCATTTGAATTAGTGTTAGATGGGTTTGGGAGGGGTGATAACATTAGATATCTCGTCCCGAGGAATGCGACTCATTTCCTTCGTGACCTAAGACTTAATAGGATCAAAGGTTAGAGGTCACTGGTCCCACAAAAAAAACACTGGCACTTTGTCATGAGCGCGCCAAAATTGAAAAACTGGGCGAAAACGCTCTGACCCATGTCGGAATAAAACATTTTCTAATATCATATTTCTCAACAATGATGACATAAAACATTAGTGACCCTAGCCACTCCAGATACACCCAGTTCTAGCGAAGTTACTGGTGGTTACATCAAAATCTGTGACACTCCAAGAGAAACTTTCGTCAAACGAAAATCCTAACTGTAATCGAGCTATAGCACGTCTTTAATGTGTCATGACTTCCAGGTTCAGTCGCCCATATAATGTAGATGTTGGATAGACCTATATATAGCTAAGAGGTTTAACCAGTTCATTTGCCGAACTTGAATACTTGAAAAGTAATGAAAGGATTATTATATCAGTTCCTACAATGTTATCAATAGACAAGTTGTTAAATCCTTTAGGTGCTCTAAAACCTGTGAAACAGGTGCTGCTGATCAGGACTACGTTCAGTTCCAACGGATAGGCTGTTGGGTCATTCCGTGTCAAATCACGGATGGCTGTTGCTGCACCCTCTCCACAAATTCCCATTTTTTGCCATGATTGGAACACCATGAAATAAGCATATTCTGAAAATTACAGTGGCATTGCTTCACAATTGGCCGATTTATCACATTTTGAAATTCCGCAATTTGTCGCCACCGTTGCATTATGGCGTTTTCATGACTGTTGAGGTCTCATTTCTCAGCAATTAAACATGCTACTGTCTTTCTAATACAGATGCCTATAGAGTCTATCCCATATAACAGGAATATTAAAAAATTCAAAACATGTCTCAGCGAGCCAGAACATGTCAACTGATACATAGTAACATGTCTCAGCGAGCCAGAACATGGCAACTGATACATAGTAACATTTCACAGCGAGCCAGAACCTGAAGACTGATACAAAGTAACATGTCTCAGCGAGCCAGAACATGGCATCTGATACATAGTAACATGTCTCAGCGAGCCAGAACCTGACGACTGATACAAAGTAACATGTCTCAGCGAGCCAGAACATGGCATCTGATACATAGTAACATGTCTCAGCGAGCCAAAACATGGCAACTGATACAAAGTAACATGTCTCAGCGAGCCAGAACATGTCAACTGATACATTGTAACATGTCTCAGCGAGCCAGAACATGGTATCTGGTACATCGTGACATGATTGTTGAAGTTTGAGCATTACTGACCGTTATGTGATCTTCTTTATTGGGGTAATACTGATGATAGTAAGATATGTACGGGAAACAAGCTACTGGTACTTCTAATAAGAAACAATATACTGATATAGCCTTAGTACCATTGTGCACAAAATTGTTCGTGTCTTTCCGCGATTGAGTGCTCTATTGTTAACCCGCGGTTAACTGGATATTCTTGGGAGTTAAAGATGTTCGGAAGACTAGAGTCTCCAATGATAGAAATAAGATTGAGACAGGAAACTCTGCAGTTGCAGTTAACTATGATATCATATATATGATAACATATCAAATGCTCTACACAAATATTTACAATAGGCAAATAACAATTGCTAGGTTCAGATTCTCAGCTCAGAATGACATACTGGGATTAAAACTACCAGTCCTTATATACAACTCTGGAGGTCGCGCAAGCCTCCTAAGTTAGCTGTGCTCTCCATATATGTTAGCTGTGTTGTCTCTAATATGTTAGCATACATGTTAATGTGCTATCTATAATATGTTAGCATATATTTGTTAGCTGCGCTATTTGTAATATGTTAATTGTTCGGAGTATCTGGTCAGAGCAAAGATAATGATGAGAACTGAAAACATGCAACAAATATCACTTCGCAAGGGGAAGTTTACCGACAAGTCGGGAGGATATGTATATTATCATAGGCCTTTCCTGTTTATCATTGAAGTACAGAATAAGTATAAACACTACTACCTTACAGTGTTACAGTATATTTATGACCATAGGATGAATGCACCGAGCGTTACTGTACCGAATACGGTACGTCTATACAGAAACATACCTTCAAATAAAACATGCACAGTGTTGGACAAGTTAAAACACACATACCGAATAAGAGAATGCACCTAATTACTAAAAGTTTAGAGGTATAATTTCTCCACTCTAGCTAGTGTGATTGTAATAAATATATTTGAGTGGACTCGGCTTAACTCAGTCTGTGTCAGTGGCGGAGCTAGGTGTATTGGTCAAGGGGGCGAGAATGGTCTGAAGGGGCGCTTTCGACACTAAGCGGAGCCCCACCACAGGTTGGCGCGGAGCGTACAGACATTTTTTTGAGTAAAGATACTCCCTAGATCGCCGGAAATGACCCTTTCCGGGCCTTGCTAATTTGCAGATAAACGAAGAATAAATAGGTATCATCGCCATTTGTTATAATTTGGAAGTTTATATGGGTGTTGAAAGTACGTACATGCGCTTCATCACAATCCCTGTGGTATCTTTGTGGGTGCTCATATTTTCGTAGCCCTGACACAATGCCTATTGTGCCTATTAGGTATTTTGGACCTGTAAATGCCAACAATACCACATCTTGTCAGAAGATTATACACCAACAAAATGTGACAAATGTCAATAGGTAGATGAGAGCGCAATAAAAAAGTCAATAATCGCGAATAAGTAAAAAGTGGTAAAAAGCTGAAAAGGGTGCCAGCAGTCCATTTAAGTCCGTCGGGGGGGGGGGCATCCGCCCCCTGACTGCATGGACGCTCCGCCACTGGTCTGTGTCGATGGTATCCGAGTGAGAGACAAATCGAGTCCGACGTCCGACGTCAAAGTACGAGGCCGCAGACAAAGGCCCCTTGCCTAAATGGACTCAGAGTTAGGCAATGGTCATTTTTTACCATAAATACTAGAAAATAATGGTAATACATAAACGTACATAACATTTCCCTCTAAAGTTGTACATTTAACACTTCTAAATATCTGGAAATGGTGATTGCGAGGGTCAGAAACTACATAGTTTTTTTAATGCTTCAGTTTTTTTTAAAATATTAAATATGCCTTGGGCAATACTCATCACCTTCGATGAAATACTATAATAATAGGCGACACCACGTTGGACTTCTTTCCCTTAAAGAGGGGATGAAATGGTGGGTTTTCATGTCCTAGAATGGTTTATCTACATTACTACAACACGACCCATTCACTACTTCCCGTAAATGCAGCTGCAAAAGCCAGAAATTTGCTGTCAAAGTAATCCCTAGAGACCTCCCGAGCAGACTCGTGAAAATCTCAAAGCTTCCCACCGCAGTTTATATGACGTCAGTAAAGCAACCATTTCAGCCAAAGCCGACTCCCCGATTTTTACTGTTACGGCGTCATACAGTTTACTACATACAGACAGTGGCGGACTGGCCACACGGGCATTTGGGCAATGCCCGGTGGGCCGGTGGCCCGGTTGGGCTGGGGAGCCTGGTAAAAATTACAGCCCATTTTCACAGTAGTTAATAGAATACAGACGGGCTGCGTAGAAATATATTTTTAACTGTGGGAATCAGTTCATGAAATCACGATGTTAGTTAGTCTTTTAGTTCGTATACAAAAGAACGTGCTATTGGCAACCCGTCCGTGTTAATGGATTTTATTTAGGTTTTTTTTCCATTTTTTCAAGCATGTTGTCACAAAATGCTTGATAAACTAAAATCCAGTCTAAAACATATATTTTTGTCTTTTAATGTTTACGTTTTAACTTTCCTCAGTTTAATCAAGTGTTGCTTCTGGAAAAGTATTTTTGGATCATTTTTAAAGGATTATTGTAACCTACAAAATTGAGATATATAGCAACATGTTGCATCTAGGCATTCCTTAACTATAAAAAATTCGCAATGGCGAGGGGGACACCCCTCCCCTTAGACCCCTCCCCCAGGACGGCGATGACTATGTAAGTAGCATATCAATGAATAATGGGCCGATCGAGGTGGAAAATGCCCGGGCCGGTTTTAAGACACAGTCCGCCCCTGCGTACAGGTAACTACAACACACTCTCCTTATCAATTAAATGTTTTTTCCCGAATTTCTTCCGAGGAAATGAGCCTTCACCTCTCATAACATTCGTTAGCTTTGACGAAAATTATTTTCTTGAGGAAGAAGAGGAGGAAATAGTTTTCGAGGGTGATGAAGATATCGGTGTTTTCCATATCAATTGAGCCCCTAGCAGAAGAATTGTAAAACGATCCCGATGGCCGAGACGCGCCGGCTGCCAATCGAAGTCCCCGAGCAGAACGGTTGGACTCTCCTGAACCGAAACTGGTCGGTTGAGCATAAACAAAACCACCGTTATTAAGACCATAATATGATTTAACTTATCTCGATTATCGATGATCCTGCTACATAACTTCGTAGCGAAGCTTCTAGAATTTTGTTACTTACAGTGCAAGGAAAATGTGACATTCTGTACAGTGCAACCCTGTAGTACTATAGTAGTGGTAACATGGGGTCTAGATCTAACTAATAGACGTTCTATAACAGGCTAGCCCGTGTAATTGTATAATCCAACTGTTACGTAAAATCATAACACAACGCCAGTTTTGGAAAAATTGCAGATCTAGTATTGATAGTTCTAAAACCCACTGGCTTTAAGTTTTGTACAAAATATTAGGTAACCAATAAACAAAAAATCGTCATTTGCTGCATCAAGGAGGCCTAGGCTATGGTCATAACAAGTAATTTGGCAATAGTTTAGGCCCACAGGCACCCGTAACGTTGTGTATATGTAGTGTTTTGAATGAGTCGTGATTCTTCGATTTCTGTCATCTTTTGGAAAAGCGTGCAGGTGAAATCCGTCTTTACCTGTGTTGGAGCAACCTGCAAACCACACATCGGCTCGGCATATTTAACAGTTACGAGATAAATTTACGTAAAAACAAAACTCCAAATCTCAATTACTACAGAGCACTGCAACAGTGTAATGTTGTGTGTTTTCAGACGTTTAAGAATGTACGCATAGCGTCCCGGAAGTGAGCTGAGTTCCTTGACTGACGTCACGCCGCATTAAATTAGAAAGTTTTTATTACCCTCGAATTTTTGATCGTTTATTCCTCGAGAATGCAAGCTTCGTTTGACACAAATTGGGTATCATTGGAAAGCTACGAGTGTAAAGAAAACGATGATTTATATCACATTTTTCCATTTCACCCCCTCTTTAATTGTGCATGAAGGACATCTGTCAAGAAACCCGAAACCATGATCATTTATCTATAGGATAACGTCACGGTTGCATGAGGTCAATCAGTCTAATAACGTAGCCTGGTAAGGTATATTGTCTGTGATTAAGATTCACATGGATATGTCTTTGTCTTTATGCCGAAATCAAACAGCCACGCACTTATTATTCTTAACAACCACGCACGTCAGATTTGATAAATATCATTGGATAGTGGGTTTGTGATGACGATTAAAAAATACTTAGTGACCAGAATGTTGATGCATTCATTTTGAGTTATTGGTAGACTCTGCCTAGTTTTTCTGCTTGGACGAGGTTGGCCCATTCATATGCATATGCAGAGGCTATACCGTAAAACAAGTAACACATTGTGTATTTCTCCATATACCGGCTCACATTCCTTCTGCGGGGATGTATAAGAAAAAGGAAATACAATTTGCCGAGCAGACTCGGTAGAGTGGCTTTCTCTCTATTTCTAGTCATTTTCGCTTTCCGATACAAATAAGGTATACAATGGATTTCCTATGCTTTCTTTATATCGTGAGGGTGTCTGGCATACGGCATATACAGGGGATGGCAAACTAGCTGAGAGGAACCACTTTAAGATGCAACAATACTAGAACCGGAATATTCGATTAACAACTAGCGTGTACATGATCCTCGTTTACTCTTGTTCTAACTTCCAAGAATCAAAAGGTTACATTTCGATCTATTTTTATATTTTATACTGTAATATCGCCATTTGAAGTTCCAATAGCCATTTTCTGTGCCAATGCCTATCGAGAATCACATAATTTGCAATTTCAATTACTAGACCTCCGGCACCCAAACCAGCAACTACAACCAAACCAGTAACTACGAGGAGAACAACGAAGAAAAGGACACCGACTACAACATTAATGACTACGCGGCCAACGACTACGAGTAAGAATTTATAAATAGAACTGTACAGTACTGAAGGGATCTTCTGGTTACTGAAGCTCATTGCTTTCATAGTAAAATGGCTGAACATGTCTGAATATTCAGTTAAAACTATATCCTCGTAGCACTTCGTAATATACGATTCCTATTTTAATTTGGTAATATATTGTAGTAGACGTATCTGGCTCTAGCACGGTAAATGATGTCACCAGATCAATTGAGCTAAATATGTTCTGTTTTTCTTTACATTTCAATGATTTACCGCTAAAGAAAAATAATGTTTCTTCACATCCGTTGCATTTTGATGAAATTCTTACCACAGAGAGAACATTAACAGCCAAGCAACATTCCAAATGTATCATGTTTGGTTCAATGATAAATTAACAAAAATAGTATAAAGGTACTGTTAAAGTAAAGTTTTTGAAGAACCACTACTCTTACAGACAACCTGCTATGATCCACTTCCTGCAGGGTAAGAGGTTTAGCAATCAACCATATCTAGTTGGGGATAGGGTATTGATTGAATTGGGGCTTTCAACTTAAATGGTGGGTTTTCTCGTATTAATATAAGTTTTACATTTTGTTACCAGAATATCCCTCTAAACAGAATTATACGCACTATACCATGCACGCTCAATAGTAGTTTTCATTTTGTTCCTTTGTTTATATGTTATATCTAATCTTTATCTAATATCTCTTGAAACCCAATTTCACGCTACTTTCTGAAACTTATCTGGACTTAAAGTTCCATTGATGTTGCAAGAAAGAATTAAGCTTCTTTGTTATGAAAACAAATAACGGAAATTTGTAAATGACTTTCCTTGCAATGAAAATATTACACCAACAACACACTTAGCATTATCCCTCTCTATAGACTCATTGACTCAGTAGAAATCAAACTGCACGATGATACCACGTGATTATCACGTGTCTATAATTAATCATCAATATATTTGCTGTATGATTAGCATTTCTCACATTTCTTTTTTTCTTGTTGTTCTTTTTGCATTGCTCTCACCCATTAGCTACGTCACATTCCACTACCGAAAGATTACCCTCTCAGCAATTTCACTTCTCAACTCTTGTAGATGTCCCGATAGAAACTACAGAACCGCTTACTATCTTTACAACGGCAACACAGAGGGGCGATCCCGGTGTAAACAATACCCTCCTTGGAGACTCAGGTCTCCGTATTAGTCACATCGCGGTTATCGTGGGAAGTATGTGCCTTGTCATCCCTATTCTGATTATAGCCATCTTCGTTTGGAGGAGGAACCGGTAAGTCAATTTCAATTCACTATGTTCAAGAAACAGAAGTAGAAGCAATCAGTTTAAAGCATGGTTAACACTTCTAACCTCGACATGGTTTATAGACCGTTCAAAAACAAATCTATCACTTCAGGTTGTATTTTTATAGCACTTTAGTTTGAGATAGCACCTTTAAACAATTTGATTATATCTTGGCTACATCAAATCATCAATATATTTGCTGTCAGATTAGCATATCTCTTTTTCTCTTGTTGTTGTGTTCTGTTTGCCATCCTCCCATCCATCGGGTACTCATCAGCTTTAGCTATTGTGACCTTTAAACGGTTTGATAACATAAGACTTATAGTCTCAAATGTAGAGCAAATTTTTCAAGGACAAAATGTTTTGATTGCCAACCAATGATACTTTGTTGTTTGTTTTTATGAAGTAAAATTCTGTCTTAGGGCAATTTTTCAAATGTATAAACTAATGTGATATAATTGATTTATTGTACAAATTGACTCATACTGATATATTTAATAGTAGGCTTTTTACCAGTGTAACGTTCCATATTTCTCAATTTCTTCAATCTACCCATTTAAATACTCACAATATCGGCATGAACAGATACACGCAATATTAATTCTGAGATATTTAGCCTAACATCCAATAACCAATTCTTCTCTTTTGAAAATATCCTAGTTTTCTGAAATTACCGTCATCGAGTGTTTTGATACCGGTATTGATGTAGGCATATAAGAGACTTTGTTATACCAGCATATTATCTATATAT
>KN883350.1:25416-44110 GCA_000934455.1 Apostichopus parvimensis | reverse complement strand
GCATCTCAAAACAAGTAAACCATGAAAACTATTAAAACAACACTTCTTAATATTTTTTTTCCTTGCATGTTCAATAAATTGTGTGTCTTCACAAACTGAATTTAATGAAAAATCTCAAGCAGTCAAGAACTCATTAAGAGGCATGACTTTGATCTCCATAAAACTACTAAAAGGATAGAAATCATTTAGGAGCACATAACAACCAACAATGTCATTCACCATTGCTACAAATGTTGAGTGCTGTAAGCTTGTCTACAAGATTTTCATATATTGGCCACTGGTGACCCCCAGTGACATTAGCGTCCTCCAAATAACAAAAGCAGTCAAGAAATTAGTAAGAGGAATGTGCATACCAAGTTTGAAGTTCATGTAAGGTACAGGCTAGGCCCTCTAGAGCATAACATACATGATTTCCTCACAATTTTACAAACGACAACTGGTTTAATCCTCATGTATATTTTAATACAAGTAATTTAACATGTATATTTCAACGACTAAGAACAAAATCCATGTTCAAAAGAACACTTTCATGAGAATTACCTCTGCTTTAAAGAACACTACAGTATGTTGAATGATGCTGCCACAAAGCAATCCAGACCAGTATGAAATGGTAGCAATTGTTGAAAATCTACATTTCACTAAATATATTACAATTTCTCTACAAAAATTCATTTTGCAGTCATCACCTGTAATCACAAAACAATATACCTATGTACATTTCCATGGACAACATAACAATTAAACATATCAGCTATGACTGAAATTCAAACAACAATTTCATGGCCTGTAAGTAGTCAATTATGTTGTTTCATAAACCCAACAGTTATATTGTAGTACTATTATACACCTACACTGGTTCTCATTACTCTATTCTTATAACTGTTTCTTCTCTTTCAATATGTGTGCAGTCTGATAAATCAAGCACAACAGAAAGAACTGTAACTTATGTCACACTGAAGATTCCACAATCACATTTTTAAGGAAGTTAAGAAGAGCCAATGTTCAAAGGCAAACAGACAGATTCATCAGCTTATCTACAGTATGACGTTGTTTTTTTGTTGTTTTATTTTGCCTTGGTGTGCAAAAGCCACATCCCTTTATGGAAAATATGCAAAGAACAATGACAAAGTTAACTCTGCAAAATACTGTTAATTTGAATCATTAATTAGACATTATGGACAGAGCAATATTCATTTAATATTCATTTAATTGCTGCCACTAAGACAAGCCATGCTGAGTGAGGATATGTCAGAAATTAAATAAATTCTTCCTCTCTTTGTTAGTTTTTGTTTTTGTTTGTTCTTTGTATCTCATGCAATTTGCAAAGCTGCATGATTTCTTTTCATCTGAAACTTACTGAGCAGTTTCTAATGATAACCATGTAATGACTTTTATTTTACTTGTACTTTTTATTTTACTTGCTGCACGTACTCAATTCAGGTGTTATTTTGTATTTTAGTTATAATTTTTCTATTTATTTTTTACATTTCTTTCAGATTTTTTTTCTATACAATCTTAACTTTTATAACCTATTTATCTTTTTTACTTTTAACAAATTTTTTTCTTTTGCTGTAAAGCGCTTTAGAGCAATTTTTTAATTGAATAAGGCGCTATATAAATTGCGTGTAATAAATAAATAAATGACATTTTATTCTAACAAAGATGTTTATACAACTTCAACCAGCTAAACATATTCAGTATGCTTTGCAGAAAAACGATGAAGGTAAATTATCTGGCTTTACGTTAAATAAATGGTTTAACAAGCAAGTCCTTCATACTGTAGGTATTCATTAAGGATACTTCTTTAAAACAATCTATTGAATGTGTCTAAGTCTGTCTGAGTGACAGCAAAGTGAACCACATGCCTGTAATAGCAATCATGCCTCTGCAATTGCATATTTTCTGAGATTTCCGTTTCAAACCTGTGTGAAATCTACAACTGTCCTCAACTAGGCAAATGGTCAAAGTCAGACTGTTAAGATGCTCATGGCCAGGAGACAAAACTAGTTTTTCAAACTTGTAGAAGGTAATCCAATTACCAATTTAAGTTATTAAAACAGATAAACACATGTACCTTGTCTGTGAAGTTCATTAGGTACTTTTCAGATAGCTTACCCTATTTTGGTTATGCAATAAAGTGCACATATGCTAAGCACTTAGAAAACTCAGTTGTGAGATGTATATGACGCTCACTATGAATGTATGGTACATGCAGAAGCTAAGAAAATGTATCCAGCTGCTGCCATTTATTAATCAAGTCTACCCATTCACATTCATGCTGCTCTTATTTCAGTAAATTAAAGAGTTGACATTACTCAATTACATTACCTGCACTACTGTAGAGCATAGAGTCCCCTTTCACACAATCAAATTTGGTTTTAGAAACCATTTACAATTAATTTGAATGATAATCATAAAAATACTTGTAAGTTGTAACTCTTGAATTTCTTAGAATATTTAAGCTGCTTATTTTCACACCTTTGTCTAAATATCTAGAGGTTAGTGCACATTTCAGTTATAATATACTGTATATACAGGGTTTTTGTCATGTCAACTTTCTATAGTTGACATTGAATTTAGATGTAAGAAATCTAGCCATGTGACATCAATTCAAGATGACAGCCAGTACACTAGATGGTGAACACCTTCACGGCAGGACCCTTGGAACCATGCCCGCTACCTTCCATATCGACAACAAATGCAGTCAGGAAGGGCTCATCATGTACACAGATTCCTCCTGGGTTTAACAGCTCACTATCCCCAAATCTTCCTAAGAAGTAACCTTCTGAATTATACATCAACACTGCACCCTTTTCAGTATCATCCCCTTCTGTTAAACTTCCTAATTGCCTAGCTCCATCTCCCCATCCACCATAATCTCTTGGATGCACCCCTTGAGCACCACGACCTCTCTGTCGAGCTGCAGCAACATCTTTGGTACCCTTTTGCTCTGAGGGTTTAAACACAACTGTAGCATAGACATTGTCATCTTGATCAATAGCCACCCCGCAAGGTGTTGCTTGGGCTTGACCAACCCTTGTAGTTATGGTGTGCACTACTTTTGACTGTTCAATGCTTATGATTTTAAGACAGTGATTACCTTGATCTGCCACTACCAATTTGTCCTCAGCCTGATTAATGGCCAAGCATGAGAGGATGGAGTCGTTGGAAGACTTCTTACCAGCATCACAGTTAATGCTTTTTGATAGGGCTAAATTTGGACCAAATACAAGAACTTGGTTATTACCCTGGTTAGAGACATAAATGAACTTGTTCTGGTCTGTGGCTATCCCTACAGGCTGGCTCATGTAATTTTTTCCAAAGGAAGATAAAAAGTTACCATTGAAGTAGATGTTCACACAATTGTTGGCAATGTCAGTAACAAATAATCTTCCATCTATTGCCACAATCCCAAATGGATTTGAATCTTTGCCCCCCTTAGTTTGTGGAAAGTGTACTTCACCTGTTTTACGTCCCAACCAATCTGTGCATACATATGGACCTTCCCTAAAGTCAGTCACACACAGCGTACTGCCAATAAGAGTGACATCCCTTGGACTCTTGAAAGGTCCTCTCACACCAGCAAGAAACTTACCATCAGGATGAACCACAACCATTAATGGAGAACTCTTGATAGGATACTTTCCAAGCATACATTCTACTCTATGTACACCACACATCTTAGGTACAAAACTCACCAAGATGTTGTTTTCTTTTCTCTGCATTATGGCACCAATCTTTTTCCCTTTGGGGGTAAGTACATTTACAAAGACCTTGTCTGAGTCTTTGCAACTCACAGGACCTCCCTTTGAATTGCACAAATGGATTATGAGAGAGATGTTTGAGCCGCAGATATCTTCATATATTTTGCTTGTCTTCTCGATAAAGGATTTCTTAAAGTCAGCTCTCATCATCTGGTTGGATGACATTTGCTTCCCTCCTCTTGGTGATTCTGAATCAGATTTTTTACGCCCATCTCGCTTCTTCCCACCTTTTCCCACGTTTTTGAATTCCTCAACAAGACTATTCACCATGAAGTTGGTAGGTAGGTTTGGGACTCCACCAGCCGGAAGGGAATGGCCTGTCTTGCAGGTAGGACAAATGAGTTCACCTTTTTTGGCTACCCACAATCCTATGCACTCTTCACAGACAACATGTTGGCAAGGAAGGGTCTTAGCATTCTCCAACAAATCCAAGTGTATAGGGCACTGGAGGTTGTCCCTCATACCATCCATATTACAGCTTCACCAATTTATGTATCTGCATGAAGAAAGAGAGAAAACACAAGCCTTTTAGGGTTCATACTCACAGCTATGTGGTTGTTACTTTTAAAGTCACATGCAGAACACAAATCACATTAAATACACAAGCATCTTTCTACTACCATGAGAACACTGGCAATTGTGTTGTCACATTATCTCTGCAACTATATCTGGCCTGACCATAAATACTGTAGATGTAGTAATTGCAATTGCGCACATAATGCTTTGAAACATATTCTTAAATGTATTAACTGCCATGTACATTTCGTTGCTATGTGATAGAATAAAGTTTTCCCCTCTTCTCTCTTGATGCAATTATGACAATGTTCAATGTCAAATCTACCCTTCTATTACTCTTGTAGTCAAGGCACACAGGTAGTTAAAACAAAAACTGGTACTAATAGACAAGTGACTGGTGACTCGATCAGTCTACAGCTGTAACGAGAATTGGTCACATTGCAAAGAAGATAAGAGAGAATTTTTTCATTGTTTGGATAAATTTAATACCCTGCAATTATTCATTTCTTCAATTAAACTCTGCTCAAAACTCTGAATGTAACAGTACAGCAAGTTCCACTATGACTGGAACGTACCTTATAATCAGTGCTGCTGCTGTATTATGTGTGGCCAGTATCACCAAAATATTAAGTGTTTATGCAATAACATCAAGTATGAAAAAAAGGTGTGATGCTTAGCACATTGGACGTATGAGACATTTCTCCAAATGGTAATTTGCCTAAAAAATTATGTTCTCATCTAAATTTCCTGAACTATGGTATGCTGATCTGCTGATCACCATGACCTAGTTTGATCATTATACAATTAAACCCAAAAGAATAGGCTGTTATGCTATTTTCATGGGTTTTTTAATCTCTTTTTTTTTAAACAAATGACCTTTGACCTGAAAATTAAGTACTATGTAAGTATTATGACCCATTATCAGTAGATCACTATGACAAACTTTGATCAAAATTAAACAAAGGAGTAGTAGGCTGTTACATGGTTTACACAGTTTCACCCTTTTGAACCTAATGAACTTTCACCTACTTTTTATTAACATTTCACCACCACCCCCTCGCTGTCCCCCCCCCCCCAATATATGTTACAAAGTACTTCACCAAGTTTGACAGAAATTCTGCAAAGACCCACGAGCAGTAGCCTTTCAACCATTGTTGACAGAGGGACAGAGACACAGACATTGCTATGATATTACAACAACCTACTAAAAATCCTGATGTTTGAGACATTTCAGCTTTTGAAATTATCTGATTATCATAATTAATTATCAAACTTAAAGCAATTATCAACAGTTTACAAAGATTGGTCAATGAATTCTTAAATAATTTAATGGACTAGCCTACTGTACTACCAAATTTTAAATGTGCTGTACGTCACACTCAATTAATTATGCAAATAAAGCTAATGTCATTCATTAACTAAACTATTTCATTAAATCTAGTAGTAAATCATTAACTTCAGACCATGTACTTTACCACGGGCGCACATCCCGGGGGGGATAATTCCCCCCACTTTTTGGTAAAGGGGGTATGGTCTACACAATCATCAAAGTGGGGGGGGGGCACTTTCCAGTCCAATATAAAAAATAAAAAAAAGTTTAAATTAAAATAAAATAAAATAAAATAAAATAAAATAAATTAAAGTTAAGTTAAAATTAGGTTAGGTCAAAATACTGAGGTTGCAAACTCAGTATTTTTGCAAGCTGTTCTCACTCCAGGGTTCCATACACTGCAAACAAACAACAACAAAATGTAACGAATATAGGCCTATGATATAACGAGTGGGGGCGTCAGAACATGTTGAGGATGAAGGGATATGCCTAGCCTACTTGAAGAGCTTGCATCGTGTTGACGTCTAAATGCCTCTTTAAACACTTACATATATTTGCTAGCGTTCAAAATTTGAACGCCAGCGTTCACAATTTGAGCGCTGTAGCGTAAAGCATTTGAACAGTAGGCGTTCAGGATTTGAACACTATACACATCAGGCGCTCAAAAATTAGGTGTTTCTAAAAAGGGCATTAGATGTCAAAAAGTATTCCACTTAACCACTTAACTTGTTCTTTATTGTAATAAGACTTTGACGCCCAGGTGCGTTCTATATCGGACGATTATCGGTTACATTTTGCTGTTTGTAGTGTATATATAAGATTGCAAACTGACGATCAAACGTCCTGCTTGTAGTCCCCTCACGTTACACACCGTTACAACGTTACACACCTTCATGTTACCTCATCTTCGAATTACGTTACCTCATCTTCGAATTACGTTACCTCATCTTCGAATTATGTTGATGTATAAGAAGGAAAAAAACAGAACATAACGATACGCTACGCTATGATAGCAGTGGGTCACCCTCACAAATTAAGAGTTTGTCAGGGAATCCTGGATGAAAATTGATAACTATTATTGGATTTTGTCGATTGGAGTATCGGCGTCGGGGAGTAACGGCGCTGACGTCAGGGAGGACACTGATAGCCATTAGCCGCCAGGAAGGGATTGTTACAGAGAACCGTCTATATTGACCACAACACCGACTATGGACGGTGAGGCACTTGAGAAATGAACATGTATGGACTATGGATGGGGTGATGGACAAAGGTAATAGAGATACAGAAGGTGAATACGGGAGCATGGCAAACAGAATAAATGAAAGAGGACGCACAATTCATTATGATTATTGTACCATCTCAACTCATCTGACATGTATTACTTTTTTCATAGATTGAATATTTTCTCAATACTTGAGGAATTGCATACATGAAATTTATATTTCAAAGCTGAACTCATGCAGCCTAAAACACTCCGGGGGGGGGGGGCGTTTCCGGCCATCTGGGGGGTTTGTAAAGCCTAAAATTTTCTTGTACGCTCCGCACCAACCGATGGTGGCGCTCCGCTTAGATAGTCTACAACTCCATATTTCAACAATTAGAAATTTTAGGTTGATAGGGGTCAATAGCTTGGACTTGCCATATGGTACAGTCTACTGAGGATCAATTCTCATATACCCAATAGACCTCTAATCTTTGAAAATGGAAAGCTAAGAGGGAAGACTAAGTTATTATGTTGGCAGGATTTTTGTTGAGGTTAGAACTGAAGATGCTTCTTTCCAACACACCACCAGTCTTCTCACACCATTCTGTGAGGCTACACATTATTAGCTACTATTGTTAAAAGTTCAGTAATAACTACCAAAATCCTGGAGTCTACAAATATGACACAAAAAGTAAACATACAAAATGAACACAAAATTTCAATTCTACTTAAAATCTAAGGTTATGTACAAGGAATGTGTTTGCATGAACAAAACATGGTATATTGAAAGGTAAAACCCTGACAGAAATAGTGAAGTAAATTGTTTACCTTGGACCTATCAGTGTAAAAGAACCAAAATTAATAAAAATCATGTTTCAATACATAACTCCAAAACAAAGCAAGTTAATAAAATTTAAAACCAGACAGCACTTCGAGTCACTCCTAGATTAATGTATGTCGTCCGGTTACAGAGTTGTTGACAATTAACAATTCATAATCATGGACGTTAAATATGAATGTAAGAGACTGACTTCGGTCAGCTGGCGGCTTTGATAAGCCAATGAGGCTTATTCGCGAGTTCCTGCTTGCAGGAGGATCTTATATACATACATACATACATACATACGTACATACATACATACATACATACATACATACATACATACATACATACATACATACATACATACATACATACAAACACGCACACACGCATACACACACATACATACATACATACATACACACGTACATACATACATACGTACATACATACATACATACATACATACATACATACATACATACATACATACATACATACATACATACATACAAACACGCACACACGCATACACACACATACATACATACATACATACACACGTACATACACGCATACGTACATACATACATACATACATACATACACGCATACACACATACATACATACACCCATACATACATACATACAGCAAAACTGCAGTGTGGTTTCAATGATGATACATGAATAATCTTATATGATTCTGACACACTAGGCTTTAGTGTATAGCCAGCATGAACAACATACTTCAATCTATTAGTACAGTAAAAAGCATTGAGATATGACAAAAATATTTACATTGGCAGCTGATAACTGAGATGGACACTTTTCTTGTATTCAGCATCAAGTTGATCTCAACCAAAGACAACAGGCTTCTTCTCAGGCCTCTACAAATATGTTTAAAAGTATTTGCTGTTTGGCGACCGAGACTAAAAATCTACTCCCAATAAATGCAGTCTACATAGTACAGATCTGCAACATCAATACTTTCTGTGAACAAAGGTTAGGCACTTAGGCATATACATGGTGCTACGTTATTGCACATTGGAAAATTATGTTTCTGTGCAGTATAAAATTTAACCTTTTTCCACCAAAAGTAAGTGATGAAAGAAGTAAATCATAAATAAGCAGCTACTGTAATGTCTCAAGCAATTATATATAAAACATCTGCAAAAATACCTACCAAGATAGCCTGGCTTCTGTAACATTATGGCTCCTCTAGTACTAGGCATATAGTATACAGTGTACGATAGGTGTGCGTGAGTCCTAAGCCTATACAGTACTTCACTGCTACTTTGAACCGCTACTCGATTAGCGCCATTCGTACATTTTCCAAATTATTTATCTTGTTTTTTATTGCAGATTTGGGCGCGGAAAGATATCGCTATTACTTCATTACACTGCCTAAATCAAAGCGATCTTTTACACAATGAAAATCTAAGGTTGAAGGAGATCTATCTTCCACTCACACCTGTTGCTGAATAAAAATCTTTGCAAAAAAATCTAGCAGAAATAGCAGCAAACTTGTCTCAAAGCTCCTTAAATTGTTGTATGTTTTGCAAATTATGACTGATGACATGTAGGAAATGCCTTAAGAAATAATTTAGGAGATGTTTGGCCACCTAAAGTGTATTGGTATTCTGACACCAAACATGTTTTCCTTCACGTTTTTGTGTTAACGAACCCAAGTTTACCATACCGTTGTTAGTTTATGCCACACTGAAGCCTAAACAACTCGGCAGATGCATGCTTGGTTGTCTAAAATGTTTTACCAAAATGACAGTTAATTGTGAATTGTGGATTTGCTTTCTTTCTTTCAAAACTTGGAACAAAGTGGTTAGCCTAAAACTTGTTAAAGTTTGTTTATTTGGCTATACTGTAGTTATTTAAAGCTTGTATATGTAAACTTCAGATGGGGATATCCAATGTTTATTGTTAGTAGTCTACCTAGGCTACTAGTACTATACTCTACTGTGTAGGAGTTGCCTGCGCATAACCAAGCCGTTGTGATATGAATGTATAATAAACTATTTGAATTGGTTGAGAAATTAATATATGATCACAACATATTTATGAATGCCTTTAAAGCACATGACGTACTTCGCAAGCTCAAACTGTTCCCTGTAATAAATCGTTATTTTAGATTTTAAATGATGTTTTCGCTATATATAAATGCTCTGTAAAGTTTGTGAACAAACTCTTCACATGAAAACTTCCCGGACATAATGCACATGCAGATAGCGAACCATTTTACACAGTTAATTTGCATTGAGGTTGGCCATTGATAACAATCTAACCGGGAAACAGTTAATTTTCGTAAACCGTACATGGTCATTTCCCCAACCTAACTGGATCCAAAACTGAATCGTGAAAATTGCAAAATACGAAGGAAACTTCAACAACGGAAGCAAAGATATAATACCTCTGATTGTTTCGTTCATGCCAATAGCAACATATGAACAAACATCACACATTTATACTGCAATGACGTATGCAGTTAGCGACACAGTTAAGCCATTTGCGATTTGTTAGCCTCTTGAATTCGTATTCTACAGATGCCCATAAGCTGATTTCCAATTGCCAACAGCTTCTCCTATTCTTATCAGGTGTAAAGCATATGTTATCAACTAGGCTGGTCGGTGGTAGATATAAAACAAGGTTTCCAAAATTTGATCTTTGGTGACTCCAAATGACCTTTGACCTACACAAAAAACAGTAAGCTTCTTGTACTCAATGTGGTACTTCTACACACTAAATATGGAATTCTTGAGATATCGTGTTTACAAGGTTTTCACAATTTTACCTAAAGTTGGTGACCCCAAATGACCTTTGAAATCCATGAAACACAATGTGCTTCATGTACTCAATGTTATACACCTTCATACTAAGTATGAGATCTGCCCAAGCTTACAATAATGAGATATCATGTTTACAAGGTTTTTACAATTTGACCTCTGGTGACCCCAAATTACCTTTGACCTCCACCAAAAACAATGGGCTTTTTGTACTCAATGTGGTATTTCTACACACTACAAATATGAAATTGTTCCGACCTTCCATTCTTGAGATATCCTGTTTTACAAGCTTGGAGTCAAAAACGCACCCACACTCACAAAAACCCACCCACAGCCACACACCCACAGATACGCCATCATGAATGCAAAGGTTACGATTATCATCGAAACCAATCATGTGATGCCATGTATGTTAAAAGAAGAATATAATTTGAAGGTTCTGATAACCTTGAGTGAAGATTTGGTACTTGTCATTACAAAAGTATCAGCCCCAATGTGACAGTACAGTAGCAGTATTTTGTTAGGGAGGAAACCCATTACAGTGATATACAGTATCTGTAAACTTGCAACCAAGCAAGTCAGCTGCTCTCTTTCATCCTGTGAAGAGAAAACAAAGTGTTTCATGCTTCTGACTCTTACATCTGTTGGAACTATAACCAGTTTTACATTTGCAACCAGATTAATACAGAAACTTTGTTTTTTTTCTGTAATACTAGCTAAGTTCTCTGTTGTATCTCAAATGCTACATGGTTCCCTAAATGTACTGTGACTGTATACTACAGTATAATACTCCAGTACCTTCCTGTAAGAAGGCACCAGCATGTGCTTCTAAAATCAATAAAATGAATAGAAACCTTCATCAACTTCTTTGAGGTTGCCTGGTTTAATACACCACAGTGAGCACAACCAATTATAAATTTGATAACAAAAAAATTACCTTGAAGAATGACAACTTAGTTTGGCCATTAAAGAAATTTACATAATCACAACTGCTGCATTTGAACATTTGTATGAAGGAAGGAATCAGGGATACTAGACTAGGTTTAAGATTTTAGGATACTTTTTTTTTTGGGGGGGGGGGGTTTCTACCAGAAAGGCTTCAAATTAATCCTAATCTCTATCACATTCACAATTACAAAGGAACTACCACAGGTTGCTTTGAGAACTAGTTCAACTCCTAGAAGTAGTATTTTTAGGCTTAGGCTAGAGTAGGTGAGGTGTTCAGAAGACTGAAAACTTTGCCTAGTCTAGTAGTATCTTCCAATCTTTATCAAGAAACAGTGTTCATTTAAATTTAGGGAGAGTCTGATACCAAACCATGATGGAAAGACCTTGATTTAAGGTCATCGACTGTATAACACTACACTCAGCACACTGATATTACAGCCTACTGTAGGGCTACGTAGTTGCACCTTATGAGTATTGCAAATCCAACCTTACTCCGTACTTGTATAGTACAAAGGTATGTTAGGATAGTAAAAGCATGACCAAAAGTCATGTTTACGGACCTAAGTTAGGCCTACTTAAATTAACCATTCTAATGTAAATATGAATAGAGAGTACACATGGTAGTAGGAAAATTGGTTTTGTACATAAAATTGACTTATATGGTCTTATTGGTGCCTTAAAATGACAATGTCACAGAAAAACCAAAGGTATTATTGGAGGTTTACTTTGTTGATTGTCGCATTTGTCAGTGAAATGTTCGATGCAAACCTCATCAGTAATTTTACTAGAGAAAAAAAAGTCCCCAAAGAAGTTTGCCTCCCATAAAAAAAGCTTGCATCCCTATCGAACACCAGTTGGGTTTATTGTTTGATGTATGGTAACTAGTGTGGTTAAAGATGCGATGGTATCACTGCCTATACTGTACTTTGTGACTGCTCCACACAATATATAGGGCAGATGCCAGTGCCCTAGCTTCACTGTTCTACTATGTAGTAGCTCCATACTTTGACCTTGCAGTGATTTCACCAACGAGCAACTCTTCAAATATCCCTGGAAATACTGTAAAGTTTGCAAATCTCTCGCCAAACCCCACACACTTCATTACTTCAATGAACCATGACAACACGTTGGCTTATAGTGATAGGTTAATAATGTGCAGGAAAAATAATCAAATGATGAAATATGTAACTAATCACAACAGCAAAATTACTGTCTAATTCTGAAGGGAAAAATTTTGACATGAGCTAGTTACCATATAATATGCTCTCCTAGACATCATGCAATGCACACTTCTCTATGGTAAACAGCTCCCTTACATAGTGTCTATTAGTGCCAGATAACTGTAGACTGTATATAAGTGGTACCCAACAAAGCATTGGCACTCATTGAAGTTTTACAGGGCGAACAACATTCGTATTATGAAGATTTGTTTCCAAATAGTCAGCAGATATTTTCCAATGATTTGATAGCCTAATTTGAATGGGTTATTCTCCACAATTTACAACGTTAGGATAGATAAAAAGAAAAATGTTGTAGAATCGTAATCACAAGCCCCTTGAATGACAGCCTTCTCTGCAATATTTACTAAGGAATGTCTTTTGAAGGTGGGCACCGCAGAATGCTCTTCAGTTTTACATCTAACTTAGCATCCCATAAATATCTAAAAATCACGCTCAAATATATCTGTGGCAAAAAGGATAAAAGTATGGTCAATTTTAAGTTTTCTATTTGTAGTCCACACTATTTATGACAGAACCTGTCTTTGTGAGACATGCATGCTACCCATGGAAAAACCTCCTGTACACTGCACATGAATCTAGAAAACTGTTTCACATAAAAAACTGCCAAATGAGAGCATGCAATGAAGAAATACTGCCTCACAATTTGAACTTGCTAAATTTAGTTTACTACTGCAGTACTGTACCTTTTGGTAACATTAGGGTAGGCATAACTATGTAGAGAATAGATTTTAGGCTATCAACTGGGACACAATGAGCCACTAGCCAATGCACATGACACATGGTCAGTGAAGGCTAATTTTTTTTGAATCACAAAGAAAATTTTCTTCTTAGTATTGTTTGCTGCTTATTGTATATTAAAACAAGACCACCCAGAAACGAACCCCCTATTAAAGACCAACTATGGAGACTTTTCGATGAACATAAACTCCCACCAATTTGCATGTATGTAATCCTTAACTCACCCCAATTACATTGCTGTAAACAACTTTACCAATTTCGGACGTTAACTACGTGAAAAATGGGAAGAAATATCAGCTTTTTAGGAAACCTATTACAGACTTACCTGAAACATTCCTAAGACATCAGGTGACCATGTGACGTCACCGTTGGTATAACGCACTCACAACAATACTTTTAGTGTGTAAAGTTGTATACTTGAACTGCCAAAAACATCAACGATATTACTCCTTTTTCCCCAAAATGCTACAATTATGTGTTGTTGGAGGTTGTAGTTATACCTCAGCCAACAAAAGCATCAGCTTTTTTAGCTTTCTGAGTAGAAAAACCGACATAAAACGTCGTAGACTTTTGATCAATTTTGTGAGATCCACGCGAATTTTTTTTTTTCAGCACCTGGAGTATATCATGCCCATGAGTCCACATGCATGACCCTGCCTCTGTGTATGCTGCAAATGTCTCATTCTGAGAAACTTATATACTTTCGACAGCTGTGGCGGACGTAGCTAATGTGAAATTGACCCTTTAAAGTCTTTAAAAAAAAAATTGTCTCCATAGTTGGTCTTTAAAGACCAACTATGGAGACAAATTTTTTTCTTGGGATTTTCCATTAATTTGGGAGTTTACATACCCATAATCAACATGTGTAAAAAATAATCTTCGAAAACCTACAATAACCATATCAAAAAACGACCACGAAAATGGAAATTTTGGATAGTCACGTGACATGTACCTCTGGAATGTCTGAAAACAGAGATTGACCCAAAGGAGCCTCTGGTCAACGTGTGACGTCATTATTGGTATACCGCGAAAATCAAACGCTGAAATAGGCATGTGTTTATACACAGATAGCGAACAATTGTACTGTATTTGACTTCCAATTTCGAGCGTTTGAAAAGCTGCTAGCTTAAAACAGGAACACATAATGGTAAACAACTAGTTTTAAGACAATTTTAAGCAGAAAATTTAGTAAAATGGGTTATTTTATTAGCAAAATTTCCACTCAAATGGAGGCATCGTTTACATAGCGGAGCATTAATAGGTACGTACGGTACAATATACTGTAGACAATGCAAGCAACTTGCCGTGTGATCACAAGATACCGCAAACTGAACAAGAATAGACCTAAAAGAAGCCACATGCGTGATATGTGATGGGAAAATGGCTTACGTTACTGTCAACGAATTACCAAAAAGACACTAAACATAATCGAACAACTAAGAGAAGACGCTGACCCGAATCGACCAAGGTAGTATATACACGACTAAGCTTCAGCTGAACATAGTACTTACTCGTTTTAATATCCAAAAGTACAAACACAGAAAAAGTATCCTTTCAATAAACCAAATTTAGCAGTGAATATCCAAATCCACGTTTCTCGTTCAATCCTGGGCGAAATACTACCGTGACTCTGTGTAATTCCATAGAGTTAGGTCTAGTTGAAACAAGTTGACCAGTAACATCCCACAATCACAAGACAGTCACTAACGAAATAAAACGTCCAATCGCTACATAGTAGCCTACCGTTTAACTCCTTGGACCATGCAGATGCCGGAATAAACATAACGGACAATATAACACACGTACAATACAACAAATGAAATAGATAAATGCGATGAAATCCTAACATGACTATTTACACATGCTGTGAGCCACTGTGACCCTGGTAGGAGTTGTAACTCACTCATGTACTAACAATGCTACCCTAGGCATATATACACGGTCATCTCTTACAGTAAATATTATACTGTCAACTGCGTGATATAATGTCACTTGTAAGGACGTCCAGGGCGCATTTACGAGGAGACTTGAAACTTGGGTCAATTTCACATTAGCTATGTCCGCCACAGCTGTCGGCAGTACATGTATATTAATTTCGCAGAATGAGACATTTGCAGCATACACAGAAGCAGGGTCATGCATGTGGACTCATGGGCATGAGATATTCCGGGTGCTGAAAATCTTTCCGCGTGGATCTCACAAACTTGATCCAAAGTCTACGGCGTTTTACGTCGGTTCTTCTACTCAGAAAGCTACAAAAGCTGATGCTTTTGTTGGCTGAGGTATAACTGCAACCTCCAACAACACAGAATTGTGGCATTTACAGGGAAAAAGGAGTAATATTTATCGTTGATGTTTTTGGCAGCTCAAGTATACAACTTTACACACTAAAAGTATTTTTGTGAGTGAGGTATACCAACAGTGACGTCACATGGTCACCTGATGTCTTAGGAATGTTTCAGGAATGTCTGTAATAGGTTTCCTAAAAAGCTGACTATTCTTCCCATTTTTCACGTAGTTAACGTCCGAAATTGGTAAAGTTAATTACAGCAATGTAATTGGAGTGAGTTAAGGATTACATACATACAAAATGGTGGGAGTTTATGTTCATCGAAAAGTCTCCATAGTTGGTCTTTAACTCCTTAGGAGTAGATCTATGTGGACCACTGGCTAGTCTATGTGCTCATCCCACCCCATTGAGATACCCTATCAGATAGTCTCAGCATGTATACCGCAAATTTACACCAAATTCATTTTCTCATTGGTTTACAATTTTTGCATGGTTTCATCTAGTTCCTTCTACTTTCCTTAATATACAGCATAATTGTAACCCAGAGTCCATGGTTCTAATTGCATTCTAGCCATTAATTTCTTTGCTCTTTTCTATTGTATAAAATTTACATCAGTAGCCCTTGTACGTTATGAATACTGGTACTTAAGTTAAAATGGTTTTAAAATATACTTCAATCTTAGTTCCTTACTTATTTATAGCCTTACTTGGACATGCTAAACTTGGCTACAACACTGATCTATATAGAATCAATGATGATAAGTTTGAACTCTCTTGTCTTATTTACTTTCTAGGTCTAGGATACACATTACTATGGTGCAAGTACAGAATACCCCACCAACAAGTCCACAGTGTAGCCAGCCACATCGTCACACGTACACACAATGCCCACATAGTACACACAGTACTTGCGTACTAAAAGACTTCTTCTCGATTGTGCCAACCAAGCTGGTGTATAGCCACTCCAGGGGGAAACGTTGGACTTTTTCAAACTTTCTCAAATTACACTCACGTAGGAAACCACTGGGGTCAACGATGGGTTGTTCTCATTATAATATTAATAATGCAAGGGTTTTTGAAGCAGTATCTGACGAAGCCGGTGTAGCCACTCCAGGGACAATTTTGGGCTATTTTCAAACTTATAAAAGACCTTTAGAAATCTTGACATAGCCGCTTGATTTCAAGATCTGCTTTAATGACTCTAATTATAGCATGCTATAGCTAGGAAAGTTTGTGATTACATGATCCACTTGCCACGGTGGTAAATTGACCTCAGGCTCTACAATTGGCCTGCATAGCTTCTTTAGGCTCTTTGTGTTAACACTGTGTGGAAATATGTGCATGTCTACAGTGTAGTTAATCATACAGCGTTCCCACAAAGACCCTCATACAGGAAAAAATATGTGGCAGGAGTTGCAGTCTAATTGGTAAAAAGAGGTCATTTTACATAACCTCAAGCAACTTTCCCATGATAGCGTGCTATAATTGGGGTCTATAAAGCAACCTTTAAGGGGCTTTTCCCATGGCGCGGTATTCTATTTTGTTACCATTACTAGTATTACTACTACTACTACTACTATAGTAAAGGGTTCATAATTGACGCACCCTCGTAATTGACGCACCTTCGAATATTACTAGCAACGATACAGCAGGCCACCTAAACTTTTGCAGTCAAGCAGAATTACATATTTCATAAGTTTGAATCCATGCCAGCTATTTGCTGACCAAATTGTGTTTGTTTTAAAGCTTCAAACACCCTCCCCCAAGTTCTGCACGTTTTTTGGGCATTTGGATATCTTACCCCCTAAAAATTAACCAACATTACCTCAATATGATACCACTACTCTCTGGGACCCTGACCTATTTGAGCTTAGAGGCTCAGAGCATAACAAACAACATCCAAATTCAATGGATGTATACTATGGCCTACACTGCAGTTAGTTTATCGACGAATGTGTCAATTTAGGGGCATGAAAGAACTTGACACAGCAGACATATTGTGGTCAAATTCTGCTCAACTGTACGTTGCGTATGCACAGAACAATAAATATTTTGAGATCATTACATTTCTGAGGAACTACACATATGAAAAATGCATACAGTTCAGTGATTTGGATTTTTCCTTGATAGACATTGTTGATCAAATCCTTAAGTGCGTCAATTATGAGCCCACCATGCTACTACTACTAGTACTAGTCTTAGGTAGGCCCAGCTTTACCCACAAATCGTTAATTAGTCAAGGCCTGATGCTACTTGTTAGGCCTACTAGGTCTGTGATTTTCCTGAGCGCTAGCGCAACTGCCAATTGAATTATACCTCGTTTGGAAAGGATAACGCAATTTAATGGTCCGAAAAGGCCAAGATGGTTGTTTGTCGTTCAGAATAGACTGCAGCAAGAGAATTCATTCGGCTGAAAGTGAAACGGGTGTGATTAGTAAAATAGTACCCTGCGAAGGCCTAATAACAATATGAACCATCGGTGTATGCATTAACCTGGACCAATAATGTCAATGCGACGACACGCAGAAGCAAGGTACCGACCAAGGATGGTCATGTGACGTACTTCCTTGTAGCACTCAACTCTAGTAGTTCTCGTTAAATGTTGGTTCTACAACAACTTAAGTAATAATCTCATTAGCTGTAACATTCCATGTGGTAAAATTTTCAATTTTAAACGCAGTTCTCAATTCCTAAATTTCTAGTTTTGTTTTTTCTTTGAAAAAATCGAACTGCAGCTGAACGCACGCACCTTATCAGGACTGTACATAAATGTGCGTAGACACAAGAAGCAGGCCACAGGTTCCTTAGCAACACACATTTTTTGGCGACTTTGCACGTAACAGCAGATGTTCGAATAGTAGCCGATTTCCATGGAGATCAAGCTTTTTATGAGACGGAAGGTGAATCTCAACAACATTAAAAAACCAAATCTAAGCAATTATTTTCAAATTAACCGTAAGTGTTCTGTTGTATACGAGAAGCAGTGGCGTAGGAAGGTACTTTTGAGTGGGGGGGGGGGGCTGAAGACTGATGGCCGGCCTGGG
>KN883347.1:87564-99738 GCA_000934455.1 Apostichopus parvimensis | reverse complement strand
GGTAAAACAGGCAAGATAGAAAATACGTACACACGAGAAAAGTAGGTTGCTTTCTCGTAACACTATACTTCCCTCTACTCGTGCAATTTTGACTGGTCTGTTAGGGGTTGAAGGAGGTTTTTCTATATTGGTGTCCATAGATGGAATTTTGTGCAACATTATGGGTATTTTTAGAAGTGCATTTATTCACGAGAATTGTGAATTTTCAAATTCTGAACAAATAATGGGCTTAAGACCTTGAAAAATGGTGCTTACGGGTATTGTGGGCCGCGACGTAGAATCACCTACAACAAGCAATGATCTACAGGATATGCAATGAGGTCGAACAGGATGTGTGACTGGTGACAATCTTCAAAAAGGTTATGGATGAAAAAAAACTATTGGGAAATTCTTGGTTCTCAGGCAAAAGTGTACATTTGGTTGGTCATTTCAAGCCCGAGAAGTGCCATTTCCGGTGATCTGGGGGGTATCAAAACCCGAAATTTTCTTGTACGCTGCGCGCCAACCGATGGTGTCGCTCCGCTTAGATAGTAATTCGCGCCCCCCGGGTTAGAAAATCCTGGATACGCCCCTGTAACTAATATAGTATGGAAGGCCACAACCTCCATAAATAGGTGCAGAACACGGCTCATTGATGAGTAACACCGGTGACGAAAATACGTCAGGAGCTATTTATTTGCGATTTCGTTACCGAACCGCCAACTTCTTTGTATGCAGGGACGGTGGAACCTTGGAGGGAGACACGGAAAACGTTCCCTCTGTGTCACATATTCCACATACCCGCTCCCTCCAATTTTGAACCCTCTGCTGTCGACGCTGCCTTCATGTAAATCATCCCAAAACTAGGGTCAAGAGGGGTTGGGTGAAAAGTTTTGACTTCAATGTTTCATTCTGAGGCATGTTTGGATTTCTAATTAGGTCTAAGCTAGCGCACGTTTGTACTAATCAATACTTTTGCATTTATGTGAGAATGGTGATTTCGATGACAATATACTATAGAATGGAAACTTCTGGTGAAGTATCTGTCCCATTGAGGTAGTGTGGTCTCCCGATTGTTCGCTTCCCTCGCCTTAGGGCCCGGTCATCTACTCATTAGCCCCCAGGTCCCAAATTAGTCTGTACACCACTGGGTGAACTTGATGGTTTATTAAAAGAAGATGACGTGATCAATAGAAACTAAAAGACTCTCCTCAACCCTATTTCCAGAAAAAGTCTCATCAATGTAACGCCACCAGATCAGAGGACAGCAAGGGGCTGCACGGAGCCATTTGTCCTTCAAGCTTCGACCAGGGATCGGTTTTATATTTCGACATATCCCTGCTTCGTCATGAACAGGCAAGCCCACAATGGAGCATTTTCATACCGATGACTGGTGGTACTACAGGCCCGTAGCCAGCTTTTACCTGGGGGGGGGGGGGTTCGTCATGCGCGTTAGGACTATCTAAGCGGAGCGCCACTATTGGTTGGTGCGGAGCGTACAAGAAAATTTTCAGCTTTTCGAACCCCCCAGATGGCCGGAAACGGCACTTCCCGAGTGTTTCAAGCAAGAAGAAGTTCAGCCCCCATTTCGAAATTCTCCCCGCTTCTTGGAACACTTGACAAATATTGGGGGGCTGAACATACCTTCAGCCCCCCCACTTTTTCATCGCTGCCACTGGAGTTCGGCATTTTCATGGAGTCAAAACTCGAGGGCGCCCGAGCAAGGAGTGGAGCGACCGAGCAGGGAGAGGGTGTGGTTCCCCCCCCCCCACCCAGGGAGTTTGTGCAATTTTTACATCGAAATTGAGAGATCTGGTGAACACCTAAGCTGGAATTTTTGGACATTTTCAATCAAATGACAACATGAAAAAAGCTTAGCCACAAAAATCGTAAAAGAGGGCCAACAACGGAGTAAAAGAGGTAGCCTGTCCATAGGCAGGGCAAATTCATCCTACAATGAAATTGTTGAAGTGTAAGAGAAAAGTGAAAAAGAGAAATACATCACGAAAAATGTGTTTGTACTTTCCTGAAAAAGCATGGGGCATGTTTAAATTTCATTTGGAGGCTCAGCATCCCCCCTTTCCACCATTCATGTACACCTATCTTTTCTTTCTGGAGTCGAGAAAGTTTTAACTTTTACGGCGCTGTGAATATTTTGCGGCGCTTTAAAAATCAATTAGTCAATCACAGAGACTCATGTATTACCCCATATGGAATAAATAACTTAAATCTAGATGGAAGTGGTGTTAAAGAAGGGAAATATATACTACTATTGTGAAGTTGAAATACAAAGAAACACAGAGATTTTTTAGACTGTCTCTTCAGTAGTAGCAAGTCCGAAAGAGAGTATGCAAACACATATTTGCATATTTCTATCTGCTATAGGGTCCAATATCTCGGTCTGCCATGTTTCGAAGCTTGAAATCACGGCGCGGCGTTCAGTGTGGACACCCCTCACCGCGCCGCGCCGAACTTTGCAGCGCTGCAAAGTTCGACGCAGCGCGGCACCAGGTGTGGACGTCCTGTTACAATGTTTCCGTGTTGCCTTTAGCTGAGCGTGTAGGTCAATATTGTACTCCACGGTCCTGGTGGCACCCATTGTCGTTGAAAAGTGATTATATGAGCTGTATATTTAAATATGCATTTTCGTGTAAAAAATGACAATTTGCCCTGGAAAACGCCAAAACTCCATTGAAAAAATTGGTCTGGGCGGGGGGGGGGGGTCATACGAACCCCCCGAACCCCCCCCCCCTGGCTACGGGCCTGTACTATATGTGTTCGGAGAGAGTGCTGTATTTGTCTATCCACGGGGACTTTGAAGCTGGAAGGTGGACTAGAGTCAGTGGCGTCCTAAGCGGGGCGCGAGGCGGTCCGCCCGGGTACCAGTAAGGTGGGTACAATGCCACATATTGATAGTAAAATCAGTTCAAATTTTTGCCATAGATATTCGACTAGTACCTCGAAATTTCGCCTTTTTATATCGAAATTTCGAGTATGTTATCACAAATTTTCCCATATTGTCACAATATTTTTTTACAAAATTTGCGGATGGGTGAAAGGGGACCCGGCCTCTTCCACCCTGTCGAGAGAACACTTGGTTCAGTTGGAAGATTTCTCACATTCAGTTGGGTGATAATTAGACTTCTCCTCCGGGTATACACCCTCTTTCAAAATGACACAAGTATTTATTAGCACAACCTTTCGTTTAGACGTAATTATAAACCTAATTTATATAGAACAAAACTGTTAGGAAACTGCTCATCCACTAAAGAGATTGTGTAAGAGAATGTGCAAAAGTAAGAGGGCCTGACGTTTCGATCCTCGCAGGATCTTCCTTCAGCCTCTGGAGAAGATCCTGCTAGGATCGAATCGTCAGGCCCTCCTACTTTTACACACTAATTTATATAGTTCAGAATGCATCATTTGATTTCTCAATGTCTGCTCTTTCCTGAAGGAGGAACCCACCTCCCTCTACATGGGAGTCCTCTACAATGACCCCAGGGCCACATCCGTCCTTTATAAAATCCTTCATTCGCCTCTGGCTCTTCTAAGTTCCTGCCCCTACCTACATCAGTCTGGATGGGGATTAAGAAATTGCCTCCCTTAATCCCTCCCCCACCCTCCCCACCCATGAAATCATGTGCACGCTTTAACGTTTAAGGCTGGATTTCAAAACAACATAAATAAATAGTGAGGCACTATGTTCATATGAATAACTTAAAAATATAATAGAGTGACTTTAGGTGTCGGTGACCGTATGTCATTTGCCTTTTATCTTTATTAATATCACTCTTGAATATAGACTGAACATATTTCAATCTGATCATCATTTCAATCGATTGTACAAGAATTGTTCAGAAAAATGCAAACAGCACTTCCAACAAAACTGCATTAACTCATGTCTATCACAGGTGAGGAAAAATATGTGCTTTGAAAAATAACTTCAATTCCCCCTCCCCCACCCCAGAACCCCCACCCCCCTCGATTTTAAACCGTGCAATTTACATATAATATAGGGTTCTTGGGAATAATTGTCGCTGTCTGGTACATCCTGTTATGATTGAAAAGTAAACGTTCAATATAATAATAACATAATGGGTTCAAAGGGTGCATCATGCATGAGAAACACCAATTGGTAATGTTAATATGTCATTCCAGGATCTTCACATGCGCCGGTTGACGTCAATCAATTAGTTTCATCATTGTTTGACAAAATCGAACTGAGCTAAATTTACGCTGAAGGGATGTCCCGCAACTATACATTCATGGTTGTTGTTCTATATATATATATTTTTTTCTTGTGGCGCGGGCGGTGATTTTACTCAGTCAATATATTTGTTTTACAATATGCAACAATAAAGTACCAGCTCAATTTTAACTATACTAGACGACGGTTGTGCCTACATGCTATTGGGTATATCCAAAATGAAGGATTTAGATGTGACGCAAAAGTTAAAAATAAAACTGTTTGAATTATGCACACTTGGGTGCGCGGCTGTGACAAGTTCCCCGAACCCCTGCACTTGTACATGTGTTTTCGCGCTGGCGTTGGCGCCTTAAGTTATTACACCCACACTCGTTTAGGCGTTGGAAGGTGCATGGTTAAACTTATTAGATTCGGGTGGAGTCCCAACGCGCCATATGAACTATATCATCATTCTCCGGGAATATAAAATGTCGCAGGTTTAGACTAAAAGTCAGAATACATGAATGCCTAAATATATGATTTTGTACGTTAGTGACTGGAGAGGTTCACTTAAGTGAACTGGATTTCGACTTTAAGTATAACACGAGTTTACTTAATTAAGTGGAATTCTTTATATATTTTGCCTATTTTTGTTTACGTTTTTAACTCTCCTCAGTTTAATCAAGTGTTGCTTCTGGAAATTATTTGTGGATCTTTTTTAAAGGATTATTGTAACCCACAAAATTGAGAAATATAGCACCATTTTGCATCTATGTATTCCTTAACAAATCTCAATGGGTGGGGGGACACCCGCTCCCCTTAGATCGCTCCCCTTAGACCCCTCCCCCAGGACGGCGATCACTTGTAAGTAACATATCAATGAATAATGGGCCGGTCTAGGTGAAAAAAATGCCCGGGCCGGTTTTAAGACCCAGTCCGCCCCTGCGTGTAGATGATATCTGGAAGCTATAGTGTTAGGGGTAAATTCCCCATTGACATCGCACACTTGTTCCTTCGAGCCCAGACATGGCTCGAGTGAGTATTATTACGTGTAGATTGAGTCTATATGGACGACTGAGATATGGAAACTTAAACGGCCCATTGTAGGAGAATTAAATGCCGTTGTACGCACAGGAAACGTTGCGGTTTTCACTCTCCGAAATTGCTGTGCATGGGAGCACTGCATACTTTACTGTGTTCAGATTATCCGCGTAAAGGAGGAATTCACAAATTTCTTACGATGCTTTTGATTTGCTGGTGAAAAGTACGGGCCTTAATATTGACCAATCAAGTCGAATTTTATATCACTATAGAGAAGGGTCAACGAACGATTCTTTGGCATAGGAAAGAAATTGTTTACGTAATCACACCCCCAGAAAGCACAATGTAAGCATTGAGAGATAGGGACATTTTGAAGAGGTTCACTGCTTTTCGAAGTGGTTTTTACTTGTTCAGATTTAAAAGTACGGGGTTTAGTTCACACGCGTAATATATTACCAAACAACGTTGTAAACAGGACTCGATATTCTTCAAAATGCCATAAGAAAGAGTTTTCTGAGAGCTAGGCCTATACTTAGAAATTAATGAAAAGATTTAGCGCAAAATGTGCTTATTTTGTAGCGATATTTTCTGCGTAACGGGCTGTTTTGTGCCGAGTTCCGAAAGGATTCCATATTAATAAGATATCAGCGTCTGAGACGCTGATATCTTATTCCATTTAGCAGATATCACAGATTTGGCGTTTCGTCACACACAAAGCTGACGACTTGATCAAGTCTAAATATGACATTATCGCGCCACGTGTGCTTCGATGTCTTATGTATTTCTGTACTTATTACAATGTTTATTTTCTGTATGAATGGAGATGGGTTTTGCAAATGCTGACTTTAAAAATATTGAACCTCTGAACAGGACATTATGATGACGTAGGTGCCAGTGTTAACATTTACTATTAACATTAAACCTCGAAACTATGAAAAGAAAAGTAATGAAAAACCAAAATGTTTTCTGATCCTAGCGGCTCCACGACAGCACAGATTTACAAAAATGGCAGCCCTCAGATACGACTTATAAACTAGGATACCTCCCGAACGAATCAAAGATTTTTACTTTGCTGTTTAGTTGAGAACTCATACACATAAAGACTGGAATCGAACTTCCAAGGTTTTCCATTCAAAACAGGTAGACCATAACGGCGCAATTCTTTCGTATACGTATTGTTTACTAACTAGGCACTGCGCAATGTGGTGAATTAAAAGACTTTTTTTTAAACACTTTAAAAGAAACTTGCAAATCGTATCATCGAGAGAGGAATAAACAAACATGCCTACATAAAACATATGTAATGGAGATTTAGCGCCACCGTTCTTCCTCATTCTAATTAGACCAATATATCTTTAATGATTGATTATATGTGCTTGTATATCATGAAACGTTTGACGATGACAAAACTTGCCTTAAACCTCGCCGCCGCACCCCCCCTCCGCCCCCCCCCCCCCCCCACCCCCAAATTAAAGGGCCCATTGGTATGATTTTCTGATTAAATTCTGTTTGGAATTTCGTTGACAAAGATGCATAGTTCATATGCCGCTAGAAGACTCGATATATATTCAAAGGTGCATGAGGAAAATAGATTGATCATGATATTATGTCATTCCAGGATTTTGACACCCGGCTGACGTCAATGAAACAGTTTCTATTCATTTTCTTTGAATCATTGTTGACAAAATCTTATTAGAGATAATTTTACACTGAAGGGGATTTCCCGGAACTATACAAATATGGTTGTGATTTTTTTAACCCCACTTGTACTTTTTTCGCGCTAGTGTTGTCGTCCGAAGCTATTACACCCACACTCGTTAATTCTTCTTTCAATATTTGGGGTGGTGGTGGAAGAGGGGGGGGGGAATGGAAGGGTTGGTGGCGCAAGAGTAAGATCCTGTTCATTAGAATTAGTGTCTCACACCCAGTTCCAGCTTCCTTCTTGATTCTTATATCCCTGTTTCTTCGAAGAGCTTTTTTCAAGCTTTGGATTGGTGGAGAGAGGGGGCGAGGGAATGGAAGGGTTGGTGGCGCAAGAGTAATATCCAGTTCATTAGAAGTAGTGCCATGCACCAAAATCAAGCTTTCTTCTTATATCCCTGTTACTTCCAAGATTTTTTTTCAATCTTTCTGTTGGTGGTGGTAGGGAGGGGGCATGGAAGGGTTGGTGGCGCTAGAGTAACAGGTGGTGGTGGGAGGGGCATGGAAGGGTTGGTGGCGCACGAGTAAGATCCTGTTCATTATTATTAGTGCCATGCACCAAAATCAAGCTTCCTTCTTGATTCTTATATCCCTGTTCCATTTTTTTTTTCAATCTCTGGGCTGGTGGTGGTAGGGAGGGGGACATGGAAGGATTGGTGGCGCAAGAGTAAGATACTGTTCATTAGACACTAGTGACTTGCATCCAGTTCCAGCTTCCTTCTCGATTCTGTTACTTTTAAAAGCTTTGTTTCAATCTTTGGGCATTGGCTCTATCACAATATTGCTACAAACTGTCTCAAAATAGTTAAAAGGGATATACAAGTTAAACCAATAGAATGACAAACTGATGAGCAGGAAAATGATGGAAAATAAATTTTATATTCTTATAGTACAATAAAGATAGACTCAGACATTTGATCAAGTTTATAGTTAAAATACACAGTATAAACTGCTGCAGCAGTAGCAGCAGCCGTGAACATATACACATTAACAGGCAGGCGGACATTAATTGTTCATTGAACAACCGGCATGCAATATCAAACAGTTTCGGACATAATGACGCCACATACTATTAGATAGATAGATATTTATTCAGCCATTGGATAGAATATATACAATGGAAATTGGATGAAAACAGGAGCTCAAGCGAACGCAATGAAACGATTAAGACAATAAATAAAAATGTAAACAATTCGTATGACTAGGTAAAGGATATAAAAGGGTACTATGTATACTGCTCATGATATAAAAAGAGTATTCAGAGGTAAAAAAAAGTATAACAAATATAGCATATTACACAATAAGAACCAGTGGCTAAAACGTGAAGGCAAGACTAGAACCAATCAGCGGGCATTATGTGTATTATACATCTTTACAAGATCAGGATAATGATTATTTGTGAGCCTCTTTGATCCCCTGAATGTACGCAACCTTTTGGAAGTACTGATGAGCAGGATGTGAGTCCTCGTTCAGTACATTATCGACTCTCTTGAGTGCACGCTCCTGGTACAGAGAGTGGAGAGATGGAAGGCCCGTACCAATAATACGCTCAGCATTTCTAATTACTGATTGCAATTTCCGAAGGTCACTCTGACTTACACGACCAAACCAGACTAAAATGTTAGTAGTTAAAATGCTTTCTATAATTGCACGATAAAAGTTTGTCAAAACATTTGCACTGACCCCATAAGATTTAAGAACACGTAAAAAGAACAGTCTCTGGCGTCCCTTTTTCAGTATTTCTTCAGTATTAATGTTCCATGATAAATTGTCCATGATAGATGTACCCAACAACTTGAATGTGTTCACCTGCTCTACCACCATTCCATCGATAATGAGAGGACCCATTGTGTTTTTATTTCGTCTGAAGTCCACAATTAATTCCTTTGTTTTACTAATGTTCAAAATCAAATTGTTTTCCTTGCACCAGCTCACTAATCGACTCACTTCATTGCGGTACCCGCTTTCATCCCCATTAGTAATTAATCCAGTAACAGTGGTATCGTCTGCAAACTTGATAACCCTCGAGTTCAGGTCGCTGGCTATACAATCATATGTAAACAAAGAGTACAACATCGGAGAAAGCACGCATCCCTGGGGGGTCCCCGTATTTAGTACGATAGATTCTGAGAAGGTATTGCCAATTTTGACGCATTGTTTGCGACCAAGAAGAAAGTCTAGGATCCAGTCACAAATAGCAGCGGGGAAATCGATTTGATCCCGTAATTTAAGATGTAACCGTGACGGCACGATGGTGTTGAAAGCGGAACTATAATCGATGAATAGAACCCTGGCATAAGAACATTTCCTTTCCAGGTGAATAAGAGTTTCATGCATCCAAATCGAAATGGCATCCTCAACAGACCTGTTGGCGCGATAGGCAAATTGGTATGGGTCGAAGTTAGCAGGTAGGAGATTTTTTAAAAATGTTAACACGAAGTTAGAGCCACTGGACGGTAGTCATTTAGACATGATGCATCGCTCTTCTTAGGAACAGGGACTATCGTTGCCTCCTTGAAAGACTGGGGCACTTCACACGTGTTCAGGGACCAGTTGAAGATGTTGGTATCAGGGTTCGGTTTCTTCCGGAAGAAACCTATTTCTTCCGGGGACGTGGAAGAAACTGGAAGAAACCTGTTTCTTCCAGGTTTCTTCCAGTTTCTTCCGGAAGAAACTGGAAGAAACCGGAAGAAACTGTGAAAATTGGCATAGAGGCAGCACAGCCCACATACATGATAAAGAGACAAATAGCTTACCACCATCTGACTGAAATGCATAACATTGAAACCATCAAAATATGATATTTTTGTTTTGATTATAGTTTTGGGTTGTTTTTCTACACCAAAAGATGTTTGCTTATAAATCACAATATGAAAGACTACTTATCATCTCGCGATGCCCCCATCAACCAGAATTGCATAATTGGCCATACAGTATGAACGATTAACCTGGATTGGCCCATGCACTGAGGATTTAATACAATGAGCACCAAGAAAATAGCCGAACAATATCTGTTAGATTTAGGCAACTCCTTAAATTACAACTTGTAGTTTTACAGGAGGACTTGTCATCCCAACAGCAAAAGAACAAACATCCACAATTAAACACAGCTGGCCACGAGCCAGCCCTCATTTCACACTACAACTTCCAGTCGAATCTGTAACCCTCATGTCTTGAGTTCAATCTCCACAAAATATGGTCATAGTGGTCAATGTAATCGTAGTAATGAGTGTGCATTGTAGTAGGCCTACACTAGTTTCCAGGGAACACTTGCCCCTCCACTCAGAAACTAGTTTTTAACTAAGAACTGGGCTATAATCAGGACCATTCTGGTCTGCAAAATATTGCTTGCCCATAGTTGTTCCCTGAATTGTCCGATGCTAGTAGCCTAGTACTATATTGTTTACAGTATATGCTGCAGGCAGGTCATGTGCTCCAAACCTAGATATAGACTACCTAGATGACACTATAGTGCTTCTTTTCCATTTATTACATAGTTAGAAATCATTGCAGGTTGTTATGAAACTTTATCAACAGTTTTTCCCCAAAAAATGAGTTTCTTCCATTTTGTCCGGAAGAAACTGGAAGAAACCTATTTCTTCCGAGTGGAAAAAACCGCGGTTTATTCCGCGGTTTTTTCCACCCCGGAAGAAACCTGCGAACCCTGGTTGGTATATACCCCAGCGAGCTGCCCGGCACATATCTTCAAAAGTTTGGGAGTAATGCCGTCAGAACCAGCAGATTTCCGTTCATTCAGTCGCTGGAATTTCTGTCTCACTGAATGTTCATCGATGTTAATTGGTGTCGTTGCCCCATCGGTATTTGCTTGTCTTGTATGGAGTTCATTGTCCTTATCAAAACGTGCATAAAACTCGTTCAGTTTATCAGGCAAAGAAGTGTCGTCGGTGTTTGGTGTTTTCCTTGCCCCACGGCAGTGGCGGAGCGTCCATACAGTCAGGGGGCGGATGCCCCCCCCCCTGACGGACTCAAATGGACTGCTGGCGCCCTTTTCAGCTTTTTACCACTTTTTACTTATTCGCGATTATTGACTTTTCTATTGCGCTCTCATCTACATAATGACATTTGTCACATTTTTTGGCGATGACACCTATTTATTCTTCATTTATCTGCAAATTAGCAAGGCCAGGAAAGGGTCATTTCCGGCGATCTAGGGTGTATCTTTACTCAAAAAAATTTTCTGTACGCTCCGCGCCAACCTGTGGTGGCGCTCCGCTTAGATAGTGCCGAAAGCGCCCCTACAGACCATTCTCGCCCCCTCTGACCAATACCCCTAGCTCCGCCACTGCCCCACGGTAATGAGTAATTGCCCTTATATTGTCCCATGCCGCTCTTGGATTTGTAGTCTGAAAGTTTTGCTCTATTCGTTCTTTCTGGGTTCTTTTAGCGTTCTTAATGGCTTCCGCAGGTCTGATTTTGCGTGGCGGTAGCATCTGGATCGGTGACTTTGTTGCGGTAAGCTTCTTCCTTATACCTTGATCTTAGATTTAGTGGCTTTGTCACACCAAGGTTTATTGTTCGGATAACGTGTTACGGTCTTGCAAGGTAAACAAATGTCACTGCAGAATTTTATATATGCACTAACGGTTTCTGTGAATGCATGCAGGTCGTTATCCGCTTTAAAGATATCCCAGTTTGTGGTGGCGAAGCAATCCTGTAATTCATCACTTCCCTTTTGAGACCACACATTTATCGTTCTTTTGAGGGGTTTCTCGTTCTTCAGCTTTTGCTTGTAAACAGGGATTAGGAGAACAGTGGCGTGATCAAAGTTCCCGATACCAGCTCGTGTGACGGACTTGTACGCATTCTTCACCCTGCAATAGCAGTGATCCAAGGCTCTATTACCACGAGTGGGAGAAGACACGCATTGAATGAACTCGGGCATGACAATTCTCAGATTAGCTTGGTTGAAATCACCTGCAACAATGGAAAGGGTATTAGGATCTGAGTTCTCACAATGGGCGATAATGTCACGTAGACTGTCCACGGCTATGGTCGTGTCTGCACGGGGGTGTTATGTACACGGCTGTCAATGTTACGGTGTAACAAAATATCTTAAACTGTTGGATAGGCACTCATTTTATCAGTAAAGTAGATATCTGATACGTAGTTTAATGGCGCAAGTATGGCTATATACATATGTTGGTATTCGTTATATGAATGCCTAACATAAAATATAAGTGCATAAGCTCACCAGTGGAGATGAATAACTCCTGTTCGAAATGTGGCAATCCAACAAAATAAATCAT
>KN883347.1:48500-71299 GCA_000934455.1 Apostichopus parvimensis | reverse complement strand
GTAAACGGTCAGTTCTTAAGATCATATATTGTATCTTCATTTCTTCAACATCTGGATGGTTAGATAATCAGATGTTACGATCTTGTGTCTCGACATCTCGATATCTTAAGATCCAATGTTAATAGTTATACGTATCTGTTGATCTATTAAGATTCAGATATTGAAGGAGAGAAACAAACCCAAACATCACTTTTGATCTATGTGATATTGATAACTGTCATAAACAACTTCCACCAACAACAAACAAAAAAGTCCACTTTTGGCTGATATCACGGATTTAATGTCTCGTCTTGCATACAAGGTTGAAGACTGGATCAAGTTTAAATATCAAAATAAAATAAAACTGTTAGCAAACTGCTTATCTACTAGAGGGTCTGTGTAATAGAATGTGTAAAAGTAGGTTGGCCTAATTAAAATATGATTTTAATTGGTCTAATTAAAATATGATTCAAGTTTAAATATAACATCATCGAGCTACATGTGCTGCAATCTCTTATGTTTTCCTTTATTTATTTATTCAAATGTTGATATCGAAGCTGGATACAAGACCTAACGATAACGTTAGTTTCATGGTCACAACAGTTAACATTGCACCTTGTAAATATTGAAAGAGAAACAAAGAGAAAGTATAGAAAAGAATCATATCCTAGTTGCAAAATGACAGATTTACAAAAATGACGGCTCTCGAACACGACATTTTAACTACGTTATACCCCAATGTGGAGTAACATTTTTCACTATAGTTGTTTGGGAGATTATTGTTTTACAAAATACCTCTGTCATTTAAGTTGAAGACGATGGTTGGGATCGTGTCATTCTTGTAAAGGTTATATTTCTTCAAGCTCAAATATTGAAATACTGAGATCTTCCGTGTAGGCTATATCTTATTATGAATATCTCGGATATTTAGATATTCACATAAGTTGTATTTACATATCAAAATATTTAATTATTTAGACAGTCTATTACATAATGCATAATTAGATTGCATAATGAAATATGCTTCCCTCTGTCTCCAACCACAACGCATTAAGATATTGAGACATTTATCTGCATGTGTTTCGATATAGGATATCAATGTCACCGTACACGCTCTGTAGTTCGTATGTCTTGGTGGTTGGAGGGTGTGGAAGGGAAACCTGAGCCAGAAATACATTTGTGAGCCCACATCTGATTGCCAAACTACCAATCAGGCTTTGCGTTATTATTTCATTCAAGGTGTATACAGCATAGCCTATAGTGTTTGCGCAAAGTGCAAACACGAAGCAATAGGCGGTTCAGGCGGTTAATTGAACTAGGTCCTCCAATGTTAAGAGGCTGACAAGTCTTGATTCCGACATTTTGAGCCAACCGAAGTCATGTTTTGGTGCTTACATGTACGAGGCCGTCCTCAACCCGATTTACCGGCACCTTGGGCATAACATTCACCTAGCGCCCTTCACTTACAAAATGGTTACAATAAGTCATTGAACGTCTATAGTGCTGGTACTAGTATTAGTACATGCCGGTGACGTTAAAAGATGTGGTAGGCCTATTTGCAACATATTGTACTCATTCTACAGTATTGAATTTTACACCACTTTAGCAACCACAATATGTCCTGTTATGTAACCACCAACCTACCCCAAGAAGCCTGGAGCTGTGGTCACTCTTAGGAATGTTTGTATATGATGCATGTTAGTATAGATGTAGTAAAGAACAATGAGTGTATTATATAACTTACCTTACTCCATTGGATTGTGTACTGACTGTGGACCAGATTCCTACTTTACTGGATGGCCTGTAAACCATTAATGATGTATATATGTGTGTATATCAACCTTCTCACAGAGTCTGTGGCTTAATGTACCTATCAACTTACGACATATTATGCTACATATAAATATCTGTAGGTAAAAGGTTCAAAAGCCGATCCTAAGCTAGTGAGATAAGTAGAATATTTGACGCAGTTGAGATCACAACGCAGTATGGGCTATAATTACTATGCCGAGCACGCACATGTTTCACATAGTTTTTAACTAGGACTCGCGAATCAAATGGAATGTTTTCGTGACGTCATTGCTAATGCGACAGGCCGCATAAGGTATAGTGAGCTAATTAACTTTGGACTGGCACTGCTCGCTTAATTGGGAGAAAAAGTATTTTAATGTCCACGTATTTTATTGAGAAAAAAAAAACCTTATCCTAAGTGGTTTATAGATAACATGACATTCGTGTCTTTGGATTGTATTAACATAACTAACGAAACTAAAAGACTACATACCAATTCAAAATCCAAACCAATTTATTTGAAAAGTTCAGTATAACTATGTTTATAATTACCCGGTCATCCGTTCATAAACATTGGATTGTACTAAACATAATTAACAAACCTGAAAGACCACATACCAATTCAAAATCCAAACCAATTTATTTGAAAAGTTCAGTATAACTATGTTTACAATTACCCGGTCATCCGTTCATAAACATTGGATTGTACTAAACATAATTAACGAACCTGAAAGACTACATACCAATTCAAAATCCAAACCAATTTATTTGAAAAGTTCAGTATAACTATGTTTACAATTACCCGGTCATCCGTTCATAAACAGTACTAGCTCTCGGGGAAAACAAAGAAAAAGAAAACTTGCACAAACTGCTTATAAACGTTCCCTTGTTGTAATGTTGTTGATAATGTTGTTTGGCTCAAATATCGTATCATTTTCCCTTCAGGTTGAACTCAAACCGGCAGTCCTCTAATTCTAATCTAGGAAAGTTAGCGAGCGTAGACTAAGTACTTTTCAAGGTTTAGTTAATTATGTAAACGTGTGTTTTCGTATTCATCAGCCCAAGGGGTGACGATATATCGATACCAAACTATAGAAATTTTTCATTTTTAGTGACATAATGATATTGTCAAGCTCTACGACTTATAAATATGAAATTAACTTTTCCACATTCATGTAACACTATAACAGTAGTTCAATTTGGTTTCTTATAACCCATATTTCCATTGCACACACTGCATTCTGTTTGCATGTCCATGTCCACTGATGCCCATGTCCACTGATGCTCATGTCCACTGATGTCCATGTACATTTCCATGGCATTGAAAATGTTTCTTTTTGCTAGTTCTTCAATGTATTGATCTTATTTTTAGATGTATCTCTAATCTCTATCATGAAGAATATTACACTGTTGATTTAGGTAGTACCATGGATCTTAAAGGAAGTTGGGACAGGGCTTTTCGTAAAGAAGAGGTGTGGCCGTGGGACTGTTGAAACCGTGACTCTCGTGTACAGGGGTCTAGGGGTTCTCCCTTTGAAACAATTAATATTTCAGACGTTAAACTGGTGATTTATGCTGCATCATTTAGGCTAGAAGTTATAGGTCTATAATTAGATAAAATCATATCATTTGTATGCAGTTGAAAATGACGGGAGAGGGTAGGGGGCGGTGACGGTTGCATAATGCGACCCAATGCGTTTTGGGTAGCAAATTATTTTCTTAGGGTCACATTGGCAACCATATTCCGGTGGCATTGTAATCATAAATTTAAGGTAGGGAAAGAGAGGGGGATGATCGATGGGTCGAGGAAGAATGCCAAAAGCTTTGGCTGGGTCTTCGCCTAAAATGGTTGCGGACTGTTAGCACAATGGGCATATCCAGCTAAGTATAATAGTTTCTTTGTGTTTCTTTATACTGCCCCCCCCCCCCTCTCTCTCTCTCTAGTCGGCATACAAATCACTGCCCACTGCTTACACTAAGATATCTCTCACTTCAAAGTGACCATTTCATTATAAGACGGCCAATTAGTGCCCAACTGGACAAAAACAGTTTGGCTTTCTGTTTTTTTTTTAATGTTTTTATTTGAGATATATATTTTGACGTCTCTGGTTTTCGAGAAATATACAAGGAATGTCTAATACTTTAATACCTACCATCTGTTAGTAAAACGAAATATAATAAAAAGAATGGTTTAAAAAAAAATTTTTGTTGTGGCTTCACAATGAGCCCGACTGTGATAACCTCGAAGTTTTACTCTTTGAGGTAATGATATCAAACTGACATCACGTGAATTATTCTTTAATACACTAACATCGAATTGAAAGTTCTGATTAAGTTCTCTTATGTTTAGTGAGAGAAAAAACTAATACGTAAATACTGTACTGAAGGAAAATGATTTTTTTCTCGGTCTACGATCTGGAAATCGCTGTGTGCGTGTGTCTACAACGAGAAAGAGGACTAAAACGAATACCCGCTTAAATCTTCAGACTTGTTTTACAGCTCTTCATTTCAAACACATCCCACAACACGGGTGGGTCTAATACGTGGATGATACATGATATATCATATACCGTAACTTGTGCAGTCTTAGGACTGTGTGTGCTTAATTTGGATATCATACACTGCACTTTAGATACTTCATGAAAAGAAACGACCTTGGGCAAGGAAAATCAAACAGACTTGATCCTGCACTCTCTAGGCCAGTCCCCGTAACATTGAGACTATCACAGTGTATTACGTTCAGAGAAGCAGTGGCGGAGCTAGGGGTATTGGTCAGGAGGGGCGAGAATGGTCTGTAGGGGCGCTTTCGACACTATCTAAGCGGAGCGCCACCACTGGTTGGCGCGTAGCGTACAGAAAATTTTTGAGTAAAGATACACCCTAGATCGCCGGAAATGACCTTTCCGGGCCTGGCTAATTTGCAGATAAACGAAGAATAAATAGGTGTCATCGCCAAATTACACCAACAAAATGTGACAAATGTCAATAAGTAGATGAGAGCGCAATAAAAAAGTCAATAATCTAGAATAAGTAAAAAGTGATAAAGAGCTGAAAAGGGCGCCAGCAGTCCATTTGAGTCCACCAGGGGGGGGGGGGGCATCCGCCCTCCTGACTGTATGGACGCTCCGCCACTGCAGAGAAGTGTCAAGATTCCCTTCGAAAGGTGTTAAATAGTTACTGCACATTTGTTACTGTACTTTATTAGTTACTGCATTTTATGTTATATAGTTACTGCACATGATACTACGCAATAGCTAGGGCCTATCATCTAAATCCTTTCTCATGGTAGTTTTAATGTTTCATTCACATCTTTACAGTCCACTCTTATACTGCACATTCATATGATTAATGAAAACCGGTTTAGGCACAAGGTACAAACATGGATGAAATTGTCTGTACTAATGACTCCTATATGCCTATATATACGTGAACGTGTTAAACTATACCTACCAAACCTCGAGTTGTCTTGTGTACCGGTATGCAAGCTTCTTGACGAACAGGCGAAAAGAGTATGTTTGGCATCATGATGAGACTGCTATGAGATATATATTATGCCATATTCTAAAGGGGCGTGTCCAATTTGATTGGTTGAACGTTTCACACCTGACGTAATGAAAACTCCCTTCATGCACTGATCCGGGTCAATATGTGTTATCTCCGACCATGGTTATAAAATATATTAACATATTGGCTTTTGTATGAGTGCAAACCTTGTTAAACAGCGTAAGTTCTGCATGATACTTTTTAAGAATAGTCACCCTGCAGGAAAGAACTTGGGAACGAAAACCAAACTACCGAACGACTGATCCGCTCTCAACCCCAGTCCCCTTGCATCGGGACTGTGACTGTGTGATCATCGTCGGGTGTGTATCACCATTCCCCTCGAAAGGGAACAGATACTACACATGATCTTAGCCGAAAGGCCGAGAAGTTCTGCATGATACGCCTCAACAACGCTTTGTACGAGTCCATCAATTGCAATATGAGCTCAGTAATCCATCCGACAAGAACGGGGGCCCTCGAGAAAATCTGTTCCTTATCGCCCGGTGGAACGCCCAATCAAATAATGTTTTTGATATAATGTATTTATTTTACTATATCCACGCTCACTGAAAAGTGCCTCAGACGGCGGAAGGGGGGATGGGAGTCGTTGGGGTGGTGGTTGGGAGGGTAATGGAAAGGTTGGTGGCGCAAGAGTAAGATCCTGTTCATTAAATTTAGGGCCAAGCTTGAACCCAATTCCATCTTCTTTCTTGCTTCTTACATCCCGTTTACTTCGAAGAGCATTTTCAATATTTGTGGTCACGGTGGAAGTAGTGGGAGGGGGATGGAAGGGTTGGTGGCACAAGAGTAAGATCCTGTTCTTTAGAATTAGTGACTAGTACCCAATTCCAGATTCCTTATCCCTTTACTTTGAAGAGCAGTTTCAATCTTTATGGTGGTTGGTGGGAGGGGTGGAAAGGGGGAATGGAAGGGTTGGTGGCGAATGAGTAAGATCCTCTACATTAGAATTCGTGCCATGCATCGAATTCCAGCTTAATTCTTGTATCCCTGTAAATTCGAAGAGCATTTTCAATCTTTGGGGTGGCGGTGGTGGGAGGTGGGGAATGGAAGAGTTGATGGCGCAAGAGTTAGATCTTGTTCATTAGAATTAGTGACTAGCGCCTAATTCCAGCTTCCTTTTTATATCCCTGTTCTTCGAAGAACATTTCAATCTTTGGGATGGTGGTTGGGTAGGAGGGATTGGAACGGATCGTGGCTCAAGAGGAAGATCCTGTTTAGTTAGAATTAGTGACTAATTGCACCCTATTCCAGCTTGATTCTTGATTCATATATCCATTTTACTTCGAAGAGCATTTTCAATTTGTAGAGTGGTGATGGTATAAGGGGGGGGGGGGGGGGATGGAAGGGTTTGTAGCGCAAGAGTAAGATCCTGTTCATTAGAATAAGTGCCTGTCGCCTAATTCCAGCTTCCTTCTTCATTCATATATCCCTGTTACTTCGAAGAGCTTTTTTCAATATTTGGAGTGGATGGTTGGAAGGGTTGGGTTATGGAAGAGTTGAAGGTGAAAGAGTAAGATCCTGTACATTAGAATTAGTGACTAGAATCCAATTCCAGCTTCATTCTTGATTCTTGTTACTTCGAAGAGCATTTTCAATTGTTGGAGTGGTGGTGGTTTTAAAGGTGGAATGGAAGGGTTTCTACTCAATAGTAAGATCCTGTTCATTAGAATTAGTGACTTGCACGCAATTCCAGCTTCTTCTTGATTCTTATATTCCTGTTACCTCGCAAAGCATTTCATTCTTTGGTGTGGTGGTGGTGGGAGATGGGATGGATGGGCTGGTGGTGGTGTGTGATGGGGGGGGGGGGGTGTGGAAGGGTTGGTGGCGCAAGAGTAAGATCCTGTTTAAAAGAATTGGTGACTTGCACCCAATTCCAGCTTCCTCTTAATTCTTATATCCCTGTTACTTCGAAGAATATTTCAATCTTTGGGATGGTGGTTGGGGAGGGGGTGGAACGGATCGTGGCTCACGAGGAAGATCCTGTTAAGTAGAATTAGTGACTTGCACCCAATTCCAGCTTCTTTCTTGATTCTTACATATCTGTTAATTCGAAGAGCATTTTCAATCCTTAGAGTGGTGATAGTGGGGAAGTGGGGGGGGGGTGGGGGAATGGAAGGGTTGGTGGCCAAAGAGTAAGTAAGATCCTAATCATTAGAATTATAGTCATGCATTTAATTCCTGCTACCTTCTTGATTCTTCTATCCCTTTTACTTCGAAGAGCATTTTCAAACTTTTTGGTAGTGGTGTTTGGATGGTGTGGTTGTGAGAGGGGAGATAGAAGGGTTGGTGGCCAAAGAGTAAGATCTTATCATTAGAATTAGTGACTTGCACCAAATTGCAGCTTCCTTCTTGATTCGTATATCCCTGTTACTTCGAAGAGCATTTTTCTATCTTTGGAGTAGTGGTGGTGTGAGGTGGGGAATGGAAAGTGTCAATGGTGCAAGGGTAAGATCCTGTTCATAAGAATTAGTGTCTTAACGCAATTCCAGCTTCCTTCTTGATTTCTATATCCATCTTACTTTGACGAGCTTTTTTTCTGCCTTTGGAGTGGGTTTGGTTCGAGGGAGGGAGAAAGGGGGGGGGGTTGGAAGGATTGTTGGCGCAAGAGTAAGATCTTGTTCATTAGAATTAGTGCCTTGCATCCAATTCCAGCTTTCTTCTTGAGTCTTACATCCTTGACTCTTATATTCTTGTTCCTTCGAAGAGCATTTTCAATTTTTGGAGTGGTGGTGGGTTTAAAGGTGGAATGGAAGGGTTACCACTTAAGAGTAAGATCCTGTTCATTAGAATTAGTGACTTGCACGCAATTCCAGCTTCTTTCTTGATCTTTATATCCTTGTTACTTCGAGAAGCATTTTCATTCTTTGGTGTGGTGGTGGTTGGAGATGAATGGATGGGTTGTTGGCGCAAGAGTAAGATCCTGTCCATAAGAATTGGTGACTTGCACCCAATTCCAGCTTCCTTCTTGATTCCTATATCCATGTTACTTCGAAGAGCTATTTCAATCTTTGGGTGGTGGTGTTTGGATGGTGTGGTGGTGAGAGGGGGGGATAGAAGTGTTGTTGGCCAAAGAGTAAGATCGTTTCATTAGAATTGTTGACTTGCATCCAATTCAAGCTAACTTCTTGATTCTTCTATCCCTGTTACTTCGAAGAGCTATTTCAATCTTTGGGGTGGTAGGGTTTGGATGGTGTGTCGATGAGAGGGGGGATAGGAGGGTTGGTGGCCAAATAGTAACATCTTTACATTAGAGGTAGTGACTTGCACCCAATTCCAGCTTCCTTCTTGATTCTTAGATCCCTTCGAAGAGCTTTTTTCTTTCAAGTGGTGGTGGTGGGTGGTGTGGGTTCATGGGGCAAAGTAAGATCCTGTTCATTAGAATATGTGACGTGTACCCAATTCAAGCTTCCTTCTTGATTTTAATATCTCAGTTACTTCGAAGAGCTTTTTACCATCTTTGGAGTGGTGTTGGTTGGAGGGGGCGGGTGGAAAGGAAGAGTTCGTGGCACAAGAGTAAGTTCCTGTACGTTAGATCATGCATGGTTAGATTTAGTGCCATGTACCCAATTCCAGCTTCTTTCTTGATTCTTATATCCCTGTTACTTCGAAAAGCTTTTGTCTATCTTTGGAGTAGTGGTGGTGTGATCGGGGAATGGACGGGTTTTTGTCTCAAGAGTAAGATCCTGTTTATAAGAATTAGTGACTTGCACGCAATTCCAGCTTCCTTCTTATTTTCCTGTTACTTCGAAGAGCTTTTTTCTGTCTTTGGAGTGGTGATGGTTGGAAGGGTCGGGGAATGGAAGAGTTGCAGGGGAAAGAGTAAGATCCTGTATATATGAATTAGTGACTAGCATCCAATTCCAGCTTCTTTCTTGATTCTTATATTCCTGTTACTTCGAAGAGCATTTTCAATTTTTGGAGTGGTGAAGGTTTTAAAGGTGGAATGGAAGGGTTTTCACTCAAGAGCAAGATCCTGTTCATTAGAATTAGTGACTTGCACGCAATTCCAGCTTCTTTCTTGATTCTTATATCCCTGTTACTTCGAAAAGGATTTTCATTCGTTGGTGTGGTGGTGGGAGATGGGATGGATGGGCTGGTGGTGGTGTGATGGGGGGGGGGGTGGAAGGGTTGGTGGCTGGGATATGGAAGGGTTGTTGGCGCAAGATCCTGTTCATTACAATTAGTGCCTGTCACACAGTTCCAGCTTCCTTCTTGATTCTTATATCCTTGTTACTTCGAGGAGCTGGTATCAACCGAGGTACCCTGGAAATGAACTTGACAAATGAGACTAAATCTACTCGATCTGTTTGGGTTTTTCTTGGTTATTTGTTTACGGTCTCTTTGCAAGTGGCACGGATGTTTTTTCTCAAACGGGTTTTCGAACAAAAAATGCCTGTGCTGTCACGAAATTGCTACAAACTGTCTCAAAATAGTTAAAAGGGATATACAAGTTAAACAAATAGAATGACAAACTGCATGAGCAGGAAAATGATGGAAAATAGATTTTATATTCTTATAGTACAATAAAGATAGACTCAGACATTTGATCAAGTGTATAGTTAAAATACACAGTATAAACTGCTGCAGCGGTAGCAGCAGCCGTGAACATATACACATTAACAGGCAGGCGGACATTAATTGTTCATTGCACAACCGGCATGCAATATCAAATACTTTCGGACATAATAATGTAACATACTACAAAGGTGTTACATAATATCTTAAATGTTGGATAGGTACTCAGTTTAATAAAGTAGATATCTGATACCCAAGTACGGCTATTACATATGTAAATATAGGCCTACATAGTTTTTCGTATTACAGTATAAAGCAATTATAAGTAACGGTATTTAAATATGGTATATAGCTCATTTGTAGATATATGTACGCAAAACAGAAATCCCACATATTGTTTAATTAGTACACTCTGCCAGTCAACCGTGAAACCAGTAAGGCTGTTTTTTTATTTTTTTTTATAGCACCACCATAAACATAAATGTAAATCGCAAAAACAGTTAAATATTTTCACAATGTAAGGATGATGTAAGGCAGAAATAATTCCTTTTGTAAAAATAATTTTTAAATACAGAATATGCCTTAAATGTGGTACAAAATGTATCGACCTAGGAGGGTAGAAAACCTGTCAAATATTTTCAGCGTTTTACTTTCTTTTCTTTTTTTCATTCACAGAGTTAATTATCATCATAACTTCAGAAAATCCTTCTCTTTCTTTCTTTTTCAAAATTCTGTATCAAATATTTAACTGAAAAACAGTATAACATGTAACAATACTAAGTTGGAATATCCCTTCTCTACTATAATACAACTCAAGATATTCTCTGTCTCTCTCTCTCTCTCTCTCTCTCTCTCTCTACAGCGGATGTTACTGTCCGGTTCCCAAGCTTTTAAAGAAATAAAAGTACCAGACTTTCTTCCTTGCGGTTTACTGTGACGCCTACACACTCACACTTAATAATGACCTTATGTTAGGATACCTATAGTTAACCTAGCAACAGTAGATGCAAATTTTTGCTGTTAATTTTGGCGAGGTTGGACATTCAAAGAGCCATGAACCCCGAACATGATATGCTGTGGTCATGACGTTTCACCACTGTTTAATTTCATTTCACACTTCTAAAAACCATACCTTTTATAAGTCATGCCATATAAGGAGAAGTGAATTTTGTAAGTCATACCAAATATAAGAAGAAGTGAGGATTTTTCCTTTCTCTTCAGACTACATTTCAAAATTCAAACACTTTCAGAGGCCTAGAAATGAGGTTTCTCCTACTTTTTTCTGATACTCACCCGCTCCCCCTCCCGTACCCTTTAGCTTTTATACTCTCGGAAAGCACTTTCCGCAGTTCTATACAGAACATACTGAAGCCAAATCCATGTGACTTCCAACAACGTTGAAAAGTCACTCGTCAAAATTACCATACTCAAATTACCATTACTCAATTTTCAGGCTCTTTTATAAAAGGCACTGTGTCAAAAGTATATACGCTGAGGGGGCTGCAGCACAATGCAGTCAGGCTGCATAAGATATCATATAGTGTGCTAGACAGCTTAACACTATAGGCACTACAGGTGGTCAGAGACAATCCCTATTGTTTGATGTTGATTCATTCTAGCTGAGCAGGATTATGCAGCTGCTGCAGCTGTTCTTTTTGGCACTGTGCCTAAGCATGATTGTATACTGACATACCATAAACAAAGAAAGCTGCAGCTTTTCTTTTGGACACGGTGCCTAATCCAAGGTGCGATGGTAACCCCCTTCTCTGCCTTCCTTATCCTGTTCACCTCTTGAACTTTCCAAAATATTTCCAAGCGTTTAGGACAAATTTATCCTGGACAAAAATTCCCAATTCTCAGTGACTGGAGTACCACTAGGACAGAGATTGATAATACACCTTTTATTAATTCTCAGTGACCATTTCCAATACTTCTAACATATTTTGGGTAAAACTCAGGAGTATCGTTAAACTGGTTCATACTTTGAGACAGAGCAAATAAATCAGAAAAAACATGCATCACATTTATATTGATCTGAAAATCTTTACAATACTAAAGATTGGCTGTGTTACTGTATAAAATAACTCAAAAGTAAGAATTTAGAAATGCTTGTTCTACAGCATAAACCACTTAGCTTTCATTTAGAAATGCCCATATTACTATCCAACGATTGTAATTTTGAAATCTTTTAATACTTAAAGATTAATACTTTCATATATTACACTGCATTATTTAATTCTTTTATATTTCCCTCCTACTCATTTTAAACTGATAGGCCAAAAAAACATCTGTGTTTCCACCTCTCTTTTTGTTTACAATTTAAAGTTAAGATTTCTTTGATATAATTTGTTTTATAGTCGTACCCTTTAAGGCTTAGAACTGATCTCAGTTAAGATGAAGATACACTTAAAAGTAAAGAAAGTAGCACCAAATTTTCCCTTTCATTTACTTTGAATCTCTTGTAAGAACAAATCGGAAATGTTCAAAAAATACCTTTAGTACTGTGAAATTTTGTTTTTCTCATTAATGTCCAAAAATATGCTTTTATACTCTTCCACTTTTGCAAACATAGCACTCGCAACCATTGCAAAACCACCCAGTATAGAATCCCCCCCCCCTCCCACTCCCCCCAAAAAATGAAAATATATGAATAAACATTGTAATAGCAATTCCTTGAAACTTGTATTCTGAGTTGGTTTTTCTAACTTGGTACCATTCTAAAAAACAAACCACATAATATTCACATATAAAATCTATTTTTTAACATTCTGACCCAAAACCATATGATATTCACACATAATTTCGATTACTGTGTTTTAAGCTAGGAGATCAACCTGACTAATAAAGTTAGTGCTGTTCATAATTTTAGCGAGTTATATGCAATTTATTTTTCTATTTTTCACTCACAATCTTTTCAGATATTCCTTTAGGTTTTGCCAACTTTTTTTTGGCCCAGTTTTCTCACCGTCTGTGATGTGATTTCATTTACTTTGTTAATATCAGATTAAGACTCCTTGAATTATCTGTCATTTAATCCTTATAGGTATCATGAAACATTGAGAAATTTGATGTAACATACGACAACCGTTTTAAGTAAACATATCTTGATTAAAATGCCGCAAGTACATTAATTACTTTCTCTTTTCCCTGTGATCACATCCTGACAATAAAACATTGAAATGTGACAAAAATTCATTATTTCTGTTTAAAAAAATTAGAAAATTAATATTTGTAACTGATTCAGGGTCGGTTACACAAAATGTCATTTTCCATAACAAAACTTAAAATGCTGTTGTGACAAAAATCTATGACCATTTTCTCTTAATTCTTATGGATTCCATTTTTGTCTAGTACAAGCAAACCTATAGCCACTATATAAATACCATATTTACAAATAACATGATTGTACAGTTAGGATGTCATATACAAAGCAAAATGCCACCCAACTCTCAGAATAGTTATGACCTTCTTGTATTTAATATTAATAATTTTAATAATAAATATTACTATTTCAATGGAATCAAATAGTCGCTTCTCTTGTACATAAATAACCACTATTTTCAGTAAAAGATTCAAATTTTTGTATTTGTATAAATAGATGAAATAATGGTATTAAAGAGATTAATATAATATAATTAAAATGAAAAAAACGAAGAGAGAACAAAGAACTGGAAAATGTGTTTTCTCAAAATCCATTATACTCACATATTTTTGTTCCTGCAATAAATGTACTGAAGTATGGTTGTATAGTTTTAAAAGTTATAATGTAAAATTTAAAGGAGGAAAAACAAAATACATGTCAATATGATACAGTAGCTATGTTCATTGCACAATGATATTAAGCATTGCTTGTAATAATTATAATAATAATAAACCTTCTTAACTCTGGTTGCACAGAAAAAGTTTAGACCCTGCTGTTATGGTGAGAGCTGTGACAGATATCCTTGAGAAATGGTCACCATGTTTAAATACAAAACAAAACAAAAATTGCTAACTCTAATTTGTGCAATATTGAATCTTGCGTCTTCTTTTTACAGTACACTGAAAAAAAAACGACAACAGCAAAATTCTAAGTTTAATATGAAAGCCTGGTACCGATAGAATTCAGCAATTATATATATCTCCACACTATCAGATGCTCACTACAAATATACATCTTACTATCACATTTGTTTTCGTCACATTCGTTTAATAAATCAACAGTATTAAGCGTTTAGTTAAATTCATGATGTTGAAATGATCATAAAGAATTATGAAAATTTTCCTCTTTTGAATATGTTAAAAAGTTACAAAAAAACCCTAATGGAATCTGCTCATTCGCTTATTTACTCGTAACATGAATTTTTATTTGGTGTAGAAAAAACTTTAGGTCAGTTCCTCAGATGCAACAATTAAAATCAACAGGGAAAACCTGAGACTTTTATGGATTCGTATGACATGTTTATAACATGATTTACAAATTTGTCATCCAAGAGAGCTCCTGTTGTTTATACAAAGTTAAAAGATCAAATTATAGTTGAGTCCTTTCGACTCTAGATAACAATGGACTAACATTAAGGTCTGCACTGCAGAGACAAAGTCATCGACCGTTTAGCCTTAAAGGAGCATTCCATAGGTTCACCATATTTGTTGTTTAAAGGTGAATATTATGAAAACTAGAATAGCTGTCAATACTAAAATTCTGCCCCAAGTCATCCTTAAAATGTTACTGCCTGGCCTAACCTGTGTAACTAAATGCAGTCTTTAAGCCCAAGACCACCATTGTCTTTATCATATTACAAAAATGTGTGTCAAATAAATGGCTGACATCCCTGTCAGAAATTTCAAAATTTGCACGTAAGACTGCAAATATTTGGTAAGAAGTTGCACAAAACCTTTAAAAAGTCTCTCTGAGAACAATTATTTTGCTGGTTAAGATTATCCTAAGTAATTCATACTTTATAAATCTCCATTAAATTGCCTCTCTCTTTTACTTTAACAATTGAATAAAAGCTTAACTTCACACAAATTGTGAGACTCGGTCAGACCAACGTGGTCTGATGAAAGTCTGACAGACTTGGTGGTTCGTTGGAGTTCTCGGTAGCGGTCTCCGTTTCAGTAGGTGACGCCGGCGGCTCCGTGAGGCTTTCGAAAGAGTTGGCCGGTAGTAGTAGAGCCGTTTCCTTGAGGTGTTCCTGTTGCTGAGCTTCTAGTTCGGCGGTCATGTCTTCGTAAGGATTGTTCATCTCCACATATTCCTGAAGAGTGAAATGTAAAAGTGTTTCATTTTGGTGTTTCTACTTTCCAGGAGCGGTGCAAAACTCAGAAGGAAAATAATAAATATCCGAGGCAATTCTTTTCTTAAAGACAAATTACAAGGTTTGAAATATATATGCCGTTAAAAATTCGAATCTGAAATAATTCAGTGAGTAGAGGAAGATCATGGTGACAGTGGAGTGTAGAGGAGGGGAAGGACTGAAGTATTCTGCCTCTTTCTTTGCAAATTCCTGATGAATGTTAACTCCCCTGTCCCCTCACCCCCTTCGATGCCCCCCTCCCATCCACAAGTCCAGACTCCACCACAAGCAACAGCACATCACATCTATCTCTATACTCAGCTGCAAATTAACACTAATGACCCTTAAATTTGACCACTGTTTTCAGAAATTATAAAACATAATTGACTGCGTTTCAACTGAGATGTTCTTTTATTACCTGTGGTAAGCAGCAGCTACCAAAACTTAGAAGGCAGAATGTGCCAAATTAAAGGATTGCTTAAAATATGGCGGTTTCTAAAGCAGGTTGATATACTTGCCCCCCAATCTGATGATGAGTTGTGATAAATGTTACATTATATCTAATCAAGTTAATGCCATCTCTAATAATTATGAAGTCGTCCAAAAGATAAGCGATTTGGAATAATTATGGAATTAAAAAAGCAAATTGGTAAAGATTGACAGTTTCTACATGTCATTTGGTACTAAATTGTACTAAATACTGATGCATTGGGAATGAAGAGAGGCAATTACTAAGCTAACCGGCCCCTCCCACCTTTCTCCCTCCCCCCACCCCCCCCTTGCCTCCCAAAATTAATACTTTCTCCTTACCAATCGCGTACTTGCAGCTAATAAATCCCCAAGCTGTATCTCCAATTCTGAAAAAGGAGGTCTTTCCTTTGGGGCATCATTCCAACATTCATACATAATATCCCCTCTGAAAACAAAAGAAAGGACAACAATTATTCAATTAATATTTTCTGAAACATAAGTAAATAATGTGAGCTCATAACCTTACTTGCCATTTAATAAATTAGTTCCCTATATATGATGCATTAAGCATTGGTGTGACTTAAAGGGACACTCTGGGAACTGACGATGATTGATAAATAAAATGTACCAAACATTTTCTGCTTCTGTGGATTTAAACTTCATCCTAATAAATTCTATAATTTTTATTTTATTTTGTGAATTTATGCATCTGGCAACAGCAGAGTGAGTGCATATCACCATGGTAGTTCAGTTGAAATTGTTCTTGTCTTACTTTAAATACAATTTAATTTACATATTCCAAGCAGAAAAATAATTTTCTAAAACAGATTCTAAATACAGAGAACCTTGACAGCTAAACAAATATTCTAAATGTATTGAGTCTCAAATACAAATCAACAAGGAAATTATAATTCCAAAAGAAATGCTTTGAAAGTCAAATTTGCGGTTATGACATCACATTTCTCTTACTGCGATCTATTTCAGGGAAGCATTTTGGTAAACATTCCATTTAGCTGTTCCATATACAGTATATATAGTAAGTCAGTAATAACCATGTGAATACAGTTGAAGTAAAGCTGTATCGCACAAATTTTGATGCAAAATAGTTTTGTTTCATCTGCAAACATTTGGTTTGTGTCTAATTATCTCATTAGTGCTGTGAGGCTACTCCCAAGTAGAGGGTCGGGGGGAGGGGGGAGGGAGTGCCGCCCCAGAAAAGATTAAAATTTGAATGGTAATACAGTAAAGAGAGAGGAAAAGACAACAAAACAAAAGGAGGCGGTAGGGCAAACTGTTATTAAAATGTTTGCGGATACTTACATTTCGGGAGGTGCAATTTCAGGAGGGCTCATCCGGTACCCCTCTTTCAATTTCGAGTAAAAATTCTCATCCATTTGTAGACCAGGATAAGGCGAACCACCAAGAGAGAAAATTTCCCAAAGTAGAACTCCAAAGGACCATCTATGAGAAAAAAAGTTTACAAGAAGATTTTACTAGCAAGAAAACAATAGTTGGTAAAAAAATCAGGTTTACATATTTGGGCCTATTATACAGTGCAAAAGTGGGGGGGGGGGGGGGGGGAGGGTGAGGGAAGGAGGTGGAAGGGTTCCATCTATTAATGTGACTACCATTTGAGGGGGAAACTCACAAATTAACCTCAAAACTGTCTCACAAAATTTATTATCTGTGCAGTGCATATTCACAAATTCCTAGTGCAAGAATGTTTTTCAACAAAAAGGACACCTCTTTTTTCTTGTTTCAATTTCTAATTTTACAACAAAGGAGCATTTTTTGCATCACAAAAAGCAAAACTTAACTACAAAAATGGAAAAGGATGGTTTCTGTTATTAAAAGTTAGCACTTGTAATTTGTCAAAAAAAAAGGAGGTAATTTTGAGGTTTCAATAACAACTTTGTGTTTCTTAGTTTTCCAACAAAAAAAAATCACTTTTACTTGTTCATGTTTAGTCATGTTTATATCATGGCCACTATGTGACCACATAGTATTGTTCTAAGTTTACTTTGCTATCAGGGTCAGTATATGAGGCTTGCTATTACTTCTTTTCACGCAACCATCATTTTAGGATTGATTTATCGATCTATTCATCATCAGCTTTGCATAGATATTGGACATGTAACCATAATTTGGTTTTAGCACAAGTACCCAGTGTAAGGAAGTTGTCCCATGCCCCACAATTCTCCACAATTCTCCACAATTCCCCATTCCCCCACCCTCACCACTTGCTGGTCACCCAGGATTTGTGCCAGGTGTCATGAAGTGAATGGAATGGTTCATGTATTAACATCAATGGGAATCAAAGCGAAATACTTGACTTTGCAAAACAAGAGAAAATCTGAACTCACATATCTGTTTGAGTTGTATAAACCTTATCAAATATCGACTCTGGAGCCATCCATTTGACTGGAAAACGTCCCTGTAGGTACAAACAAAAAAGAATCATGTCCAAACATCTGATTCACATCGTATCAGAGATGACTTCAGTTAGAAGGTAGAAAGCTGTACTAAACATCTAACACTAGACATGGCATAGATGTCTGTGTAATTCAGCAACTTGATGTTTCAAGCAAATTGTTTCAAGCAATGTTTCAAGCGATGTTTCAAGCAAATTGATGTTTCAAGGGCTTTTATGTTTGTAGTCAAGATCAGTCTTATTAAAAATTTGGGAATAGTTCAGAAAACCAAATCGATTAAAGTTTGCACTGTTTGAACTACATGACATTTACATATAACTTCAATGGTTACATAACCCTAACACCCTCCGCCACCTCCTCCTTTCAACATTCAATAAAAAAACAATTCAAAATCAAGATAAATTATATCAGCAAATAATGACAAATGATGATGTTAGCAATGTGTATTTGTGCACTATTTTGGTTTTTTTCCCCCACCCTCCTCCTTCTCCGCCACCTCCTCCTTCAACATTCAATAAAAAACAATTCCAATCAAGATAAATGATATCAGCAAATAATATCAAATGACGATGTTAATCAACAAATATTCGTGCAATATTTTGGATTTTTTTTTTTTATTGCTTTCAACTCTCCTGAATATAATTTAAAAGGTTGACTCTTGGCCAGAATGTCTGAGTTGATATATGTTAATATCCTAAGAAAAAAAGAGAGCCCTGCGAAAATAGTGCTGCTGAGGTCTCTATATGGTCCACCAGTGTTCAGGACATTCATCATTACAAGTTGCTCTGGAATTGTCCTTTAAAGCTTTTGCAAAGATCTCAGCTCATCATTGCAGACAAACCTTCAATGCCTAACCCATTGTTTTATAAATCCCAGTATCTCAACCACAATGCCCTGTCTTTTTAAATTCACGCAAACAACAAGAGCTCCCAACTTGAACGTCCTACAACATATCATCTTGATAAATTTCTAAATAATGCATTCTAAATCCATTCTGCAGCCATCAAAGTCTAACGTCTTCCCTAAAGATTTTTGTACTACTTCTGAGGAGCTGGCCTACATGTCTGTGTGATAAACTAGGTAACTCAGCAACTTGAACTTTCAAGGGCACCACTATTTTTTAAATTCAACCTGTACAAAGAGTTGCAGTGTGTTAAACAGTCTATAACATAAAATAGTAGTCTGCTTTAGTTTCATGCTATTCATCATTCAAAGTCATTGCCTCCCTCCCTCCTTTCACATGGCACAAGCATTAAAGTGGAAGCTGTTTTTGTACCTTGCCACTGGCAATGTAGTCAGGGTTTTGATAAAGATGCCGTGCAAGCCCAAAGTCACAGATCTTCACTACGTTGCTATCGGTGAGTAAAACATTCCGAGCAGCGAGATCTCGATGGATCACCTAGGAGAACAAGGAAACCCACTTCATCAAAATCAATATCATTTCTAACAAATAATGATTTATGTCTGTAGCCCTGCTTTGCCACACATAATGGTATCATTGTATCTTTATATAGATAGATAGGTACAAGGATGCCAAAAGCTAACAAGATCATAATGAATCAAAAGATGAATGACATAATCCCAAATTCAAATCGGAAATGTGCTCGAAAAATTAAAACAAAACACACACACAAAAAACACAGTTTTCCAAGAAAGATACAAGACATGTGAGCAGCAGTAGGTTAATATTGAGACCAAATACTGTATAAACTCTAAAAACCACAACTAGTTTCGTCTTCAAAAGGTTTAGTTTATCTATTACTATAAATAGATGATCATTCTAAAATGTATTTTGCACATATAAATCACTGATATCAATAGGAAACCTGAATTCACCTAATTTAACACAAATTTTCAACTGACATCTTTTGTTTTGAAAGAAAAAAAAACAGAAAAACTGCAACTTTTCAAACGTTGTGAGCCTAGTCGAGGCACCATTTCAAAAGTTGGGTAATGAGGGGAGCTGAGGCATTCACTTAGTAGGACTAAATCTGCTCTACGCTTCACCCGATGGGTATCTGCTAGTTTTACACAGAACATCTCTATTGTTCGATGTTGCTGCAGCCTAGCTGAAGAGGAGATTGCAGCTGCTGCAGCTTTTCTGGTTGACGTGGATTCTGACATAGATTGCAATAACAACAAACCTGTTTTGAAGACAAAAAGTCCATCCCTCTTGCGGTTTGGAAAGCGTAACATATGAGATCCTCCTCTCTCAGCGGTAACTCAAAGGCACTTTGCACAGAGTCTTCAAATTGTAGTTGGGGATGATGCAAAGGCGAAATGGCGTTCCTGATTTGGCTGATCGTGTTTCTGTTCAACGATCCCATGCTCGAGGCCGTGTTTAGTCCCGTCCGTTTGCTCTCCCGCGTCGGCAGTTCTTGTCCGCTGTCGTTGGAGCTCGACTTCTCCGCCCCTTTCCGTTTGGGCAACAAGTCTGTGTTTGTTAGGTCTACACTGCTGCGAGATTTTAACCTCACATTATGGGAGCTGTTAGAAGTGATGATGATGTTGTGTTGAGGGGTGCCCTTGGGTTTGCTGAAGAATGGTGAATCCGTGGGAGAGTTTCCGATAGCGCTGTCGCCGGTTCCACCCGTTGATGTCGTTTGGTTATTACTGCGATGGCTTTCGTGTCGGTTCTCACGGACGGGTTGCAGATTGGACTCGTTGCTCAAGTTTGGGAAAGAGGTCGAAGTTGACATGTGGCTGGAATCCGAGCCTGTGTTATCACGCGATCCATAAAATATCCGTCGTCTTTTTCGGAGGTAGTCAGAGAGGTTTCCGTAAGTGCAAAACTCAACGATTAGCAGTAGGGGAGCTACGAAATGAACGATAGTCGAAAAGGAACAATGTTCAGATAGCAGAATTGAAAAAGAGGAAATATGTGACCAAAACAGCAGATAAGTTTTATTTACCACAAAGGTCAAGCAAGGCTACATTTACTTCACAGGCCCAAAAATTCTAATGGATTGAGATGAAATACTCAGACTAGAATTTCATAATTTTAGACATATACTAAATAATGCAAGTGCTTAAAAAATCTACTAGCAAAAATCATCCATTGCTGTGTTGATTATGATGTTTATGTTCTCAATTCTACTGGCAAGAAAATGCTAGAGCCGTGTTTTTCTACTGACAAACAGAGACCTCGACGTGCAGTTCTCCTGAATGTGAGTTCGGATGGTCTGCAAATCAAATGATCATATGTTACTTCTGGTCATTTTTTTTTGTGTTTCCAGTATATTTGATGAAATGTTCTATATTCGATATTTGGCCAATGGAAATTTTCTACACCCCGAAAAAAATTAATGAAACCATTGTGGAAGAAAAACCCTTAACAATTGGGTATACTTACATCCTGTGGTACAAGCACCAAGGAAATTCACAACGTTGAGGTGGCGCCCAACGTGAGCCAAGAGTTTCAACTCTGCCCACAGTGCCTTCTTTTCTGTGTCTGTTGCTTCGTCTGTAAGAAACAGATAAATATGTACCCACTGATCGTTCGCTAAAGAAAAGACAGTTTTCACAGTATGCATTTCCTTTTCTGGACAGAAATTTACTGGGTTTATACTAGCTTTGTGATAACTTTCTATATTAACAATGTTTCCATAGCAACTAAAATTGAGCATCATGTCAGAGTTTATCAAAACTTTTGTGACTATCAAAAGCTATTCTTCCCATGCTTTGCTTAATAAAACCATATTGGTCAAGGTTTGAAATCCACAACGACTTTGGTAAGGACACCATAAAATACACATTCCCACAATGAAGATTACAGGTATAATTTAAAAACATATTCTAATTTCAGATGAGAGAAATGAGCAATGAATATCAAATATTAGTCAGTAAGACTCAACCCTACTTAAATACTATACTTTCATTTGTGAGTGTCAAACAATAGATCAAAAATTGAGTTCAAGGTTTCAAAGATGAAAACTTTTGAAATGAAATAAATTGTTGTTAATTATGGTAATAGATTTCTCACCACAGAATTGCTGACAACCGTAACAATGTTAGATGTCAAATACTAAACTATGAAAGTAGCTTATAAACTTTATCAGTTACAAAAATTAAGTCTCCAATCTTCATATTTAACTGACCATGCAATAAAGAAATATGAATAAATTAAATTACCTTTTAAGGTTTTCACAGCCACTATTGTTGACCTGTTAAGATTCTCAATGCCGACAGCTTTAGCTTTGATAACCATACCAAATGCTCCCCGTCCAATGACAGGTCCTGAACAAAAGACAGAAAAATTCACCATGATCTATAAAATGCATAAAAAGCCTTAAAGAAGAAGAAACCTACCAAAAAGACTCAAGGTACAGTAAGAGAAAAAGCTAAACCAAACAAGGCCAACAACCTCTTTATATTCTTTTCACCAAATGAATATTCAAACGTGTCATTAATATAATCCACAACAACTAAAATCTGATCGAGAAAACAAAGAATTTTGAAAAGAGTGAAGAAGTTTTGGTTAGAATGGGATTGTAGCTTTTACTCTTTTCGAAATGTTTGTTCTGTTAATCACATAAAAAGGCAGATCAGAAATAATCAAAGTGTTCTTTTCATTTGCTTTCTTTATTTTTTCATCATTTTTTATCATTATGAAATTTTCATTATTTGCAATAAACGTTGAGTACTCTGGCTAAAGGACTACATAGATATAGGGTTTTAGTCTAAAAAATCAAACCAAGTCAACACAGCAAGTTTCAGCAGATTTTCATTAAATAAAATCTCTCCTCTTTCTCTCCCAACCCCCCCCCCCCCC
>KN883347.1:25281-38828 GCA_000934455.1 Apostichopus parvimensis | reverse complement strand
CGTTCATGACAGCTTTAATCTGTAATCACGTAGACGGATAATGACCATTGCCAGTGGCCAGTGGATTGTGTCTCCTTTCATTTCCTGCTATGATCAAACAAACAGAATATGTGCTGGTTTTGTGTCTCTGACTTGACAGAAGACTGCTGAATTTGACATCAGCAATCAGCTTTTAGATGAACACAAACTGTCAGCAACACAGTCTGCTTTTAATAGTAGTGAAAACTTTGTGATTTGTCCAGTGTAATTTAATTAGCTGAGACTGGCTCATGCAAGGCCACAGAGACAGAATTAATACCGGAATAAACAACCGCTGAGTACCCTTCAGTAGCAAAGATGATCTGCCATATACAGTACCATGCCTGAAAGAACATGCTCCGTTAATCTAAGACTATTCACAGTATCAATCTATCGCTCCTCACGTACGTACGCCACTCCCTTATGCTCCCGGCCTCTCACGCTTTGTTAATCAGAAAGCAACAGGGCGGAAGAGACCAGTTTTTTGCTCTCACTATGCTAACACCACGGTCGACCTCTTTCCAGCTGATCTCAGAGATATTAAGCATCAAGGTCAATCCGGGGCTACATCAAGCTCTGTAGAAATTTCGAATTTTATCAGTTCTTAAATCTTGGTTATTAAAGCTTGATTGAGATGCAGCCCTGATGACATGATAAGTTACGCCCCTGGGATAATTTCTTTTATCTAGTTTGTTAATTTAGGGATTTGTTTTTCTTTGATACCTCTTCATGATTCCAGCAGTTTTCTTGGCAAATCACAAATTTTGCATAAATGTATAACGATTTATTTATAAAAAACACCACCCACTCAGGTAATAAATCACCACAATTTAGTACACACTCTTAAAACAGAGTAAATCCTGTGATGTAAATGAAGTTATCTTTGATAATAAACAAATTCCAAGTCTCATGGATTATGTAGATCCAATGCAACAGAGACACAAACAAAAGCATTTGAAGGACAACACCTCCATACAGCTGAGGAAAATCTGGCTCCATTTGGGAGATATTGTAGCTTAGAAATCGTGTCTGGGAGCTGTCAGCTGATACTGTCTGTGATGTCATAGTGTCACTAGGTTCTGAAACCTTATACTTTCTTTTGGTTTTTCTGTTCATATTTCCAAGGCAGAATGCTGACATTGTTGACACTGAAACCAATGCCATTATTATGCTGTGTTTTAAAACAGCATTTTGCGTCCTTTTCTATGGTTTTTCTCAACCTCACTGATTCCACGATGCCATAACGAAATACAAAATGCTCTAACGGCGGAACACCAATATAAACTTCCGATGACACCTATTTATTCTTCGTTTATCTGCAAATTAGCAAGGCCAGGAAAAGGGTCATTTCCGGCGATCTAGGGAGTATCTTTACTCAAAAAATTTCAGTATGCTCCGCGCCAACCTGTGGTGACGCTCCGCTTAGATAGTGTCGAAAATGCCCCTACAGACCATTCTCACCCCCCCTGACCAATACCCCTAGTTCCGCCACTGCCCCCCCCCCACTGCTGCAAATAAATACTCTACCTCCTCCTGGGGAAAATCCCACGTCAACTTCGGGCGTAAGGTCTGATCAACGAGCAGTAACTTGAGAATCTCTACTTGACATGTAACATTTAATTCGGAGCTGTTTGTGAAGATTTTCTCTGAACTGGCAGTAACTTCTACCATGAGACCACTTTCTTTACCTGCCATGAAAAATAATAAGAAAAAGGTTAAAAAAAAAGAAACTTTTTAATTTAATAATGAAATCTGAAAATAACCTTATATAGTACAGAATTTATTTTTTTATGACTTTGAGACAAAGGTAAACTGTAAACTTAAGTGCAACGGAATGTAATTTGCAAAAATATTTACAGCGCAATGAGTTAATTCCTCTTGCTACTTTTGTAACAGCTTGTTTCAGTTCCATGATGAATTCTTTGCCTACGAAAAATGTTGTTCTAAATGTTACTGGGACACAATTGTTGAATGTCTCTCAGAATTAAAGAACTTTGGTGTCATTAAATCGATTGCTGCACGTTTTTGAGTCCCTTTTTTATCTTTATCAATACAACCTTTGACCTCATTTTCAGGGCACATTTTTGATAAGACACGCTATAAATTATTAACTGTAACTTTTTCCACCCTTTTTTCTCCACACCTTTCTGTCTTTGTCCTTCTCCAGTTTATTCCCTACCCCCTTCCCTTAATCCTCTCTTTGTCCCTCCACTGTTTATCACCTACCTCTCCTCCTCCCCTGTTGGTTTCTTTCTTTCTTCTCTCAATCCCTTGTCTACTAATCCCCTTACATCCATCTCTTTGTGTTCGCCCTGTCTGTATTCTGTGCGTGTTTTTGTCCCTTCTGTTACTGTTACTTGTCATTTAGCCTTTGAAGAAGATCCTGCTAGGATCGAAACGTCAGGCCAACTCACTTATACACATTCTCCTACACAGGCTCTCTAGTGGATAAGCAGTTTGCTAACAGTTTTATTTTATTTTGATAAATTATTATCATTATTAAACCTTCACGGTCATATAAGTGATACTGAAACGAATATCAAAGTTAATGAGCTCTCCACATTTCTGCAACTGTAACTCTTTCTTTGTTAATTTGACATTGAAATTTGATTTCTCCAAAGGTTGGTCTTTTTTTTGTATACACGACATCCAGACACGACATGAGCAATGTTTCTATATCGACCAAAGAAAATATCTGGACACTTGATCGTCACGGAAACAAAAACGTTCATAGTAATACCATTAACATACAGTCGAGTTATTTCCTTATCGACAAGTGCAATATTTTCTCGCCCAGCTAGTATCGTAAAATATGGCAGACATTTATCTGAATGTAGTGCACATTATCTTTTTTACGATTTTGACGAATCCAACCTCGTTACTGTGGTTAGCAAAGTTAGAAGTTATTTTACTCCTTCTTCCATTCAAGCTAACAAATAGCGTTGTCTATCTCTTTGAGTCAAACCACAGCAAAGAAGTGCAAAATGAAGGCATTTGAAGAGGAAAACAATTGTCGCTCTTGGTCTTACCATCATCAAAGAACAGGTAGAAACTCTGAAAGTCATTTTTGGTGGAACAATGAGCTTGAAGGTGAAAATTGGGTGTCGTTTCATCTGCACTATTTCGTTTGAGAATGAAACCTGAAAAGAGTAAGAAGAAGAAGACCAAAAAATTAAACTGAATATTAGTAATACCTACATAAAGAAAACTGTATGAAGCATACAGCTTTAATACACATCGATAACTTGTCAGGTTTCAGATTTTGTCCAGTATGAATTCAAGCAATTTATAAATGGGCATCAAAGCAGCAAAAATTGAATCAATCAATCAAACAGAAGACATTTATATAGCGCCAAAATCAACAGAAATTGTTCTAAGGTGCTAAATGTACCATAGCGTGTACAACCTAGCTTTGGTCATTGGTAACTTGTCACACCTACACACCAAAGTGTGCGCAATTCAATCAATCTCTCCTGGGGCACCACAGTGCAACAAAACCATGTGTCCCCTGGGGGAATTCCCATAGGGTGCAGCCACAAACCGGCGCACGCAACTATATTTACAAGTTACCTCGCAAGTCCCCATTTATACACCTGGGTGCAGATAAAGTGCCTTGCACAAGGACACAACGCAATGATCTGGCCAGGGCTCGAACCTGTAATCCTTAGATCACCAGTCCACTGCCTTAACCACTTGACCACAACGTCCTCAAGAAGGATATTAATTAACCAATCTTATATGAGAAGTATAAACAATATGTAAACATTAAAAAAGTAGAGGTCCTTGTTAATAGTAGAAAACAAATTATAAGAAACCATTGCACAAAAGGTTGAAAGGGTAGAAATATTATTACAAAGGCTGTAATTTGACGAATTGGATAAAGAGAGCAGGCTCTGTATATAGAAGAGTTCTTTTAAAACAAAAAGAGGGCTCTTTCTATTAACAGTTTGCAGAGATGCACTCCCGGCTATCAATTCTATTCTATGCAACTCTTCATATCGAGCTGTCTCCTCAGATAAAAAATATGTCACATTTGTCGCGAGAGCAAAATTTCCTAATTCATCAAATAATTTCAGGTAGAGAATATGTCAAGTTCGTCACATTCATTGATTGATACGACTTCCATATTCAGGAAATCAAATGTTTCTGCAAATTAATTTTCGATCTCTTAATATGGAATATGCCTGTTGCAAAACTGCACATATATAAAGTAATGGTTTAATCGTCTGGAGGCTGCTCGTGAGAGTCTTGCAACTTCACAAGGAAGTCTGTCCGTCGTCATGATAGGCAAAATGAAAACTCGTCGGACAAAAGAATTAAAAGCTGTTACGTGATTCCACCAAGGCTTGCTAAAAGTTCAAACTGGGGCATTATAACAAAAAGGTTATTTCTTGTCTGAGTCTCAAGGGGAAATCCTCTCCACTTTCCTTTCAAATTCCATTGTGTATATACCTCAGCCTTTGCAATGAAGTAAGAAAAATGTAAATTTTAAAAATCACTTCGGCAAATCTTGTCCAACTGTCTCCTTCTATAAACTTGGCATGCCATTTGCTTATTTTCCCTGGGGTCATAACGTTCCACTAGTGTGCAGTATGTTCAACTTTTGTGTCGGTTAATTCAGATGACTACTTCACACCTTTCTTGAAAACTTGCTCTTGCAAAGAGCCTTATTATAATGAAATAAAACAAAAAATTTAAACAAGATGGATGGGGAGCGAGAAGGGGGGTGGTGGAGGGAGAAGGGGGGTGGGGTAGGGAGTGTATATAATGTGGGGTTTCTAAAGCTGACCTGAAAAGTATGCAATATAAACTTAAAACCTACTTTAATTTGGAATGGTTTAAGAAGGACGTTTTATTGTCGAATCAATTATAATTTCTTCCTCTGATAGGAACACAGACAGTTTTCTGAATGTTACGTTATGAATGCATATAATTCGGTACACATACAAGATTCTTGCAAATTGACTCCGGTATCGAAATTATTACATCGGGGAAAAAATGCCATATTTGAATCCAATCATACCCATGGACGCCTACCTCTTTTGGGTTCGTAGCTTTGATTATATCTGTCTAACACAGTGCTTTGACAGTTATCCTGTTCTCTGTAACAGAGCTGTAGCGTCACTGTCGTGTTGGGGTTGTTTACCCGGCAGGGTATCTCAAAAGAATCTCCCGAGATGTGGATTCTGTTATCTTCTTGGGAGATGGGAAGGAAGTCAACCTTGGAATCTGTAAGAAAAAAACACACCAAAAGGAAAAAACATGAAGGAACTGTAAAAGGAATAGCCACTTAGCAATGATTTGAGTATAAAATATGCCTAAAGATTGGGGTTTTTAGTATTTTCAAAGTAATGCTGGATGATTCCAATTGAACAATTGACATATTTGGGGTTATTAGAGTTAAGATTAATGAAATCTGAATATGATATCAACAACTAGTCATCCACGAACCGTTTCCAAAGCTGATTTTTGGTCATCCGAACAGAAATTTGGTCGTCTCAGAGTACCGTTACAAATTGACCTGATGAGGGTAATTCACTGAGATAAGTGTCACTAAGTCTGTGCCCTCACGTAGTTATATATGCGATGTCCCAGTTTAACTTGGTAAGGGTACGCAACGGAACCTATTTATGGTCATTGCATTATACATCATCAAATTATTTCAAGCAGCCGTGTTTGAAAACAGAATCATTTGGGAAAACATTGATGCCACTATTCTCTATGATTGTATTCCACGTCCAATCCCACCATAGTGAAGTAGCTTTAGTTACCTGGCCAATTGCACCATAGTGAAGTAGCTTTAGTTACTTGGCCAATTGCTACATAGTGAAGTAGCTTTAGTTACTTGGCCAATTGCTACATAGTGAAGTAGCTTTAGTTACTTGGCCAATTGCTACATAGTGAATTAGCTTTAGTTACTTCCTACATGTTGCCTTGGCGCATGTTATGGCGCTTTGTTATACTCATTAGGCTTCTTGTTGATTTAAAGCCATGTTTTTATATTCATGCAAATCAAAGCTCTTTATAAGTTGACCTGTCATCATTAACTGTAGATTACCTCTCCCCTCCCACCTTCTGCCCCACCTGTCATTCCATTCCAAGTTTGACAGATGGATGGTTTCAAAGATCTCTGCTAGCCATTCATCACGTACATATACCTTCACCTAGCCATCACACATCCCTTGCATCACCAAATTAAAATTGAGTAATTTAATACTGAAATCCATCATTTCTGTCGTCATAAAAATGCACATATTTTGGTAAATGGAGATATATCAAACCGTCTCAGATTTCTTCAAGAAACTGAAGATTTATGTATTAAACACATTCCATAAAGGAAAGGTCGAGTGATCGGGCGCGTGAAGCAGCACTGTTTAATTTATGGTACCAAACTTGGATGGGTACAGGAAAATGCCGTCGTTAAATTTATATGGCACCATCAAAACATGTATGACAACTTTTATTGAATTAAAAATTATGGTTAAACGCGAAAATAGATGCTAAAAATTTGTCCAAATATTCATGTAAAATTTTGTGACCGTTGCCTAGCAATATTTGTGTCAATATCTAGCATCTTGGATCAGGATGAGAACAGCAGTTACTGGTTTATCTTGACCGATCGATATATGTGTCACATGATATCTGCTCTCAATTTGAAAAAGAACCAAATTTAACCTGGCATACAGTTTTTAAGTTTTATAGAGCAACCTTCTCCCTTTGATTGAAATGGAGAAGGATTGTCTGCAAACAATGGGGTCCTGAAAAGTGGGTTGCAAAAATGTTTCAGTGAGTTTTCCGAAAAATCTCTTTCTGGACAATTATAAAATATACCAACAATAAAAGTGTGCATGTAAGACAGGTCTCCCCAATTGACAAAACTTTCTTCCGCCAAATATTCCTCCTCGTATTATCTTTTGTTGCTGTTCGGTCGAAACTTCTATTTTCCAATAGATAAGACAAACTGACCCATGTGACTATAGCAAATTTTAAACTTGGGTGTGAGTATAGACATGTACAATAAAACTCAGGTACATCCCAGGAGGACTATGATTTTGGTTTTCGGTTTGATAACCTTGGATTGGACAGGATTTTTAATTAACTGCTGTAGGAGATGTGAAGTTTATCAATACCTTACTGGCTATATAGGGCAGGGGTGGGCAACTTACGGCCCACGGGCCACATGCGGCCCGCCAGTGATTTTTTGCGGCCTGTGAGATGTCTCAAGAAAAAGAAAAAGAATCAATTTATTTTTACATCATCACAAAAAACGAGCTAGCTGCTTATAATTTATCGGCATAATGATGCTGTCAGGTAGACCTATTATTCCCATTAATTATCAACTGTACTGTATTGACATTATGTTTTTTGAATACAGATTAAGTACACACACCATTTGCTTGAAAGTCCTCGGAATCAAAGGTTTTAAATCAACAATCATTGGTTAGGTGCGGCCCAGTCAAATTTTTACCCCTTATATCTGGCCCTCTCATTCAAAAGGTTCCCCACCCCTGATATAGGGTATTCATACTAGTTAATGCATCATCCCAACCCTGAGGACGAAAATTGTTTCTACATTTTGACGAAAAACAAAAATTGTGTCAGTGCATGTATGACATCACACCTGTTTGCTTCAAGTTAAACTTTTGGTACAAAACATGTCAACTTCAAATGTTCTAATATCTTGAAAACAATATTTAGGAATTAAACAAACTAATCCATCAGGTTAGAATATGTCTCTCTTTCATTCTACAGTCGGAAATAGGCTTTCCTCCAGAATATTTATTTTTACCATTGTCAATTTGAGATATACTTAAAGGGTGTGAAGACTCGCGCAAAAAGAAACGTCTCATGCCGGTAATCTGACCTAGTTTCGAATGAGGGGTAACAGAAGTGTTAGACACCACCATCGATCCTAGAATATACACATACACAGCTTGCTACCGTCGGTAATTAGACACTAGTGTACAGTCAGTACATACAGCTGCGGCCAATACACACAGCACAGTGTACAAACCATACAGCGATGGACATCTCAGGTCCAGCTAAAGATAACAAGGTATCATGTTTTATTACTGTACTGTCTGCATTTTGTATCGACACGAACAAAACGTCACTCGCAACCAACGGAAAGTTAACTTTTTCAGATGGCCGCACGCGGTTTGGGGCGAGTCTTCAATGCCTTTAAAAGACTTGTGTTTATTTTTCCAACTGACGATATCATATTGATAACTTCAATACTGACTTCACGATCTCTACATTCACATAGTCTTCATAATCCAGCTGATTTGACCAGCGCATCGGATTGCTCTGCACAGACAATTAAGTACAGTTGAGGTCAAATAATCTCAATCTAATACCCACATTTATAGCGCACCTTAGAGCAAATTTGTCTTGCCTGTGTGCAGAGTAAATGCCGACATGCTCCCTGGGAACACTTAATTGTCGACGACTCATCGTTTAAAGGGCATTCTTTACTCCTGATGACCGACCGGCCGAGAAAACGACTTTATTTTTTGTTTTCCTCACCTTTGCTGGCTACGTAGATGTAAGTACTGGCCTTAAGTTCCACTTCAAGCTCGTCGTCTCTGAAGATGCTGTAGAAACACGAGTAGCTGCCGCTACTGCTGCTCCTGGCGGAGTTAATCCTCAAGTGACTGGTGAAGAGCCCCGTACTGCTGTCCTTGTGAGATGCCAGTCTCGGGATCGGCGAATCGTCTATATTCGGAAACGACCAGAGGATTCTCAACCGACCCGTGCAGGATAGCTGCAGGGCATCGCCTTCTGCGAGGATGACCTCCGACCCAGCGTCGATGGACGGGATGTCTGCCAAGGGTGGAGAGAGGGAGAGAGAGAGAGAGGTGGAGAGAGAGAAGGCAATTAGATTCTTCATATTATTCCATTGATGGTAATTAAATTCCAAGTCAGAGAAAATGTCTAAAGGATGGAAAACATGTCGATATAAGTTTGTTTTGAAGTGTTTGTGTTGATCACTTGGCAATGGTTGGTATAGGTCTGTTTATGTCCATGCACCCATTGCTATTTTATGTACTGAGTATACTATACACAGCTCGAGTTAGTTCCTTCATTCCCATTCCTTAGCTGTTTTAATTAGTGTTGCTCTGTTATATACTGTCCCTTATGTTTATTCTAATGAGTCTGTCACATGGTGTAGGTTATAGCCAATCATGATTGAGTATCCTCTACCTCTACCTTAATGGGGGAAATGCTATAGAGTACAAAAAGTCAAATGTCTTAAATATTATTAAGTTAAATATTATCCTTTTTTGTTGCTTCTGTCATCGCTGCGATGTACCCCACACCCTAGCTCCCCTCACCACACACTCTAACCAACGAGATAACATCCTACCATGCTTGTTATATCATGTATATGTTTATAACAGATTTAAGCTTAGCTGTTAATGTAACAAAACTGATGGACATAAGGCATTATAGCATTTTTTTTTTTTAAGTTTATCCTATTTCTAAGTTTGGCAAATAAACACATTTTTCTGAAAACATTAATCATCCAATTATAGAGAAATACATAGGTTTTGTAGATGTGTGAACGATACATTAACACACTGTAAACAGTATGAGAACAGAGTACACTGCAGGGTTATCGTCCAAGAGTATAGTGACTTTCTCTATAACATATCAAGTTCTCAGGTTTACAAAATGACAGCAATCAGACAAAACTTTTGGAAGTAGAATATCTCCCAAAATGAGCAAGGTATTTCTAACTGTAGTTGTTTCGGGGGAGATGTCCGTCACGACGATCTCTTTTCATATCAACTGATGGCTATAAGCTTTAATGTGTAATCTTACTTTTTAAAGTTGCAGTATATGCCTCTTAAGCCTGTGACAGGGCACCTATGGCCCGCGGGCCACATGCGGCCCGCCAGTGATTTTTTTACGGCCTGTGAGATGTCTTAAGAAAAAGATAAAAAATCAATCTATTTTAACATATCACAAAAAACGAGCTAGCTGCTTATAATTTTATTATCGGCACTAATGATGCTGTCAGGTAGACCTATTATCCCCATTTATTATCAACTGTACTGTATTGACATTATGTTTTTGTGAATACAGATTAAGTACACACACCTATTGCTTGAAAGTATGCGGAATCAAAGGTTTGAAATCAACAGCAGGTCGTTGGTTAGGTGCGGCCCAGTCAAATTATCACTCCTTATATCTGGCCCATTCATTCAAAAAGGTTGCCCACCCCTGCTCTAAGTCATACAGTCGAGTTTAAGAAGATGATCAAAAACTGATTTCCATCTTTCACTTTTACATTTCATTCTTCAAAGTTGAAAATGTACTTGAGATCACTCGGTGCACACAATAACTAATCGTGATAGGACACGACTTCCACAGATTTCATCCCCTCGCTCGCTGCGACACTGCGCCACTTTTTAACCTAAGGCTGCAGAAGTTTGTGAGGCCTCTTTAAGGGCTGCACGTTGCTGTCGATGAGCTAATAATCTGACAGAGCTCGCGAGTCCGGCTTTTCGTGGAAATGTTCGCAATTGACAAGATTCAATTTCGTAGCTATTGGAGACCCTTAAGTCCTCTCAAAGTATTTTTGGACTTTCTGACCGGCAATGTCTCAAGGATACAAGAATGACAGCTTTAAATATGTGACAAGAGATGAATGGGTAGGCGGAAAAAGGTTGCATTTCCTTCATTAATATGCCGGATCATGTTACAAACCTGGGGCTTCACTGATTTTACTTCTCGTTTTCTACTCTCTTTCTGTTTGTCCTCCTTTTTTTTCCCTTCCACTTTGAAGAAACTTAACATATTCCCAGTTAAAGCAGACCTTAATTTCCCTTTGACATGTTTTATCAGATGAATGAAGTAGATATGATTTCTACCACTATACTATACTAAAGGAGTTTAACCCCTGATCCACCTCACGAGAGGTCCTGCGGGAGGGGGGGGGGGGATAATAGCTTATTATTTAAGAATAGCTACAACACATATTTTTTTTATTTTTTGTTGAGGATCAGTTGTCTATGTTGAGCCTGGGATATTGGCTGATTAGTGAAGCATTGTTACAATTGCACTGCATAGATAGCCATGAATGAACAGGAAGTCAGGAGACAATTAAAGAGCTAGTGAGGGGGAGATTTTGAAGGAAGATTTATACCACTGCATAACATCATTAAGATTTATGAAGAATTGGATATTCCAAAGGTCATAGAGGGCGCAAAGTGTTAAAAGATTACCAGTTCATTCTGGGCACGGTATAAAGAGGTTGCTAAGGTTGTGGGGGGGGCGAGTTAAGCGAGGAACAAAGTAAATTACTAAAGACGTATATCAAATGATTAAACTTAAAATGCTCTGTAAGTTTGTGGGATTTATTCCTTTTTTGTTTTGTTTTTTTGGACCAAATAAACATTAATGACCAAGTTCTTACACATGTAGATCCTGTTTCAAATTCTTCACTAAATTCTAGAAACACATGAGACTTTCCTCAATTTTATACATATGTACACAGTTTAGCTGTGAAGGTGGGTACATTACAAACTTTACTAGTGCAGTACCAACTGCAGCATGTATTTTATGTTAATCTTTTTCACACAACACTTTTACACCTTCTGTTGACTCATACAATTGCAATGATTTATACCTAATATTTTGATGTCAGCATATGTTATGTATACATATGATATTACACATGTTACTAGTTAGATCTTTGTGTTTTATTGTTGTGTTATCTGGCAAGGAAGAAGGTCCTACTTTGTTTTGTTTTTTAAATCATATTCAGGCCCTGAATATATATCTCATTTCCACTGCCCCCCCCCCCCCAAAAAAAAAGAAGGACATCTTAAGGCAAGATCCAGACTGGAATAATGGCAGTTTATGATGATATGTTAGTTTTCCTGCATTATTCAGAAGACGTAGGATGAGCAATAAAACCCTGAATGTCTTGAAACCCTCTCTAGCCGCCAAGGTTTTGCTTTATAATTATGGGAAAAATTCAGCAAAAATACACATATTTAGTGATGTTTTGGTTCTCTCACAAATATCTAACAGCAATATAGTAACTATAAATACTGCAGTATTGTGACTTGTTTGTGATAAATTTCTCTGTAATTTCTTTCTATATTGTATTAACATTTCTGTGGTTATTCATGTCCTGGTTTAATAATTACACCTTCATCATTACGCATACCAGTCCATCCTCTCTGGATCATAAAATCCTGCTGCTGCATGAGATCAAAACCCATATTTGATATCTACAGTGTGATTATGTTAGAGTTCGAAAGCTCATCCTTTCAGTATTAATTACGAAAGACAGCTGTTTTGGAATTTGAACAATTTTGTGACACATTTCTTGATACTTAAAAATCTCTAGAAGATGCTTGACTTGTCAAGGTTGACTTCCAAAATTTATAACTTAATTGTCAAATGTTACGACATGAAAGTTTGTATTTGTCTCCCTTTCTTAATTTTTTATTTTTGACATTTAATCAATTAATAATAATTGATTAATAATAAAGTGAACGTGAAAAGGGTGTCGGAAGAATCACTAATAATTCCATCTTTATTTGGGGCAATAGATTCGTAAGGTTTTGGTAATTAATTATTTTGCTGACCAATTGCACGTAAGAGGCCTGGTTTATGTAAATTTTTCAAAAGTAGGCCTATATAGGGTTCTTGCATTTATAATCTATAGACTTTATCTTCAGTTCTTTAGCATGCCAAGTCAATTAATAATTAGTATTTATCATCCAATCCAAGTCCTTGATCATATAATTACATTATTATAGTATTATAATGATTACCTAAAATTGCCAATAAGCTTGGATAAAGACTCAAATGCACTCCATCCAGAGAGGATAAAAGCTGAGGAAATGGGGACCACATTGAATAGGCCATTTGGACGTTATAGTCTGTTTGTTTTGTACATTTTTTTTTCTTACTTACTTTGTTCTGTTATTTTCTTTCTTTTTCTTTATAGGGTTACTAGCTTTGATAAACATTTTATGTTTTTTCTAGTATCCTGTATATACCATTACTGCACTGTTTTGTATGTCTATGTATATGGGAAATATATTAACTGAACTGAACTGTTTCATAACGTCCATGATTTGAAACTAATTTCGGCGAAGTTTAATAGCAGGACGGAACTTGTGAATATAAAGGCAGCTCTCCTTCTCCATCTTTCATGAGGTTGTTCACATATCCCAAAAGCAAACAAAGGAAATTTGAGCATGAACTATCAATAAATATGTAGCACTTTACTTGACTGGAGAGTTAAAAAGTAACGCAAAATCTTTCCTGATTGAAATGTAGTTACCTCTCATTGCTCTCGACGGCGAGGCGGTGAGTTTGTCATCAGTGGAATCATTCCTTGTTTTTGTTTCAGTTTATATCCCTGTTTGGCATTGGGCAGTTCTCATGCAACCTTGCATATTATATCGTCAGATCTATTACAGAAACACCATGGTCCGACAGTTGCCTAGCAACGACGACCGCAAGTTTCATCGGCACATTTCCCACATACAGCTTTGAAGGTG
>KN883347.1:7531-18173 GCA_000934455.1 Apostichopus parvimensis | reverse complement strand
GGATGCATACTTTGCCATAATTGAGTTTCCAATAATTTCAATCATTAAAGGAAACATAACAATTCACCTTGAAACCTAAACATGTTACATATAAAATTGACAGAGCTGGGCCCGGTCATATCGGTTCCGCCAGACTTGATAAGCCTTTTGCTGTGTGATTTCCTGTAGGGCCATCAACATGGCTTCACCGACAATAACATGGGAGGGGGGGCATCACTGTGAGTTCATCACTCTAGTAGATTATACAAGTTCTTTGGTTTAATATTTATTGAAGAAGATATTATAATTTTAAAAATGTGTTTACTTGTTTCATGTCAAACAAAGTGTTGTCTAAAGCACCTTGATGATTTGAGTTGGGCAAAATTTCCCCAGCAGCGTACATTGCATACAAGTGCACCCTAGCCGTGTGTGTTACTAGCTAAGTTACCTGTTTAAATAGTGCAGATCATGCACACGATCCCAACAGGGCCCTCTATTAAAATACTGGGGTGTCCCATTGGATTAAATGGTTAATATCATTGATATTACTCATGGAGCTACTAAATTCATAATCATGGACGTTAAATATGTATCTAAGAGACTGACTTCGGTCAGCTTGCAGCTTTGATAAGCCAATGATGGCTTCTTCGCAGATCTAAAATACATACATAGAATACATACAATACATACAATACATACAATACATATAATACATACAATACATACAATACATACAAATATAGTTGTTACCACATAAAGACATCTCAGTTAGAATGTGGATGATTAGGAGGGGGGTGGTTGTGGTTATACATGTCTGTGTGAACATTACACTTAATCTTGTTTTAGAACACGATACTACACACGACTCAACGCAGGAAGCAAATTTGAGGTGTAAGAAAAAGAATTTAAAAACGTTTGCTTTACCGACGACTGTAAGATTGAAGAACTGTTGGTTGTAGCCATCTTTGATCAGGCATCTCATTCTATCACCAAACCAGAGGTGATATGCATCGACAGAGAAGCCCTCGTGATGCAAGTAGGGCAGGTTGTCCAGATAGGCTCGCCTGTCTCTTCTCTCTTCCTTATTCTCCCAAAAATCTGCTGTAGGCCTCAAGGTGATGGATCTATTGGGATACGAACGGCAAGGGATGACGAAAGGTTGACCGGGATAGACGGTGATCGGCGACGAGTCTACGTAGGGTAAGAAACCTTGGTCAGCGGCTAAAATGATGACCCAGCAGAAAAGGTGGGAGAAGAGAGCAGAAGAAGAATTAAACAGATAAAAGAAACACAAACTCTCCATCTTTTAGAAAATTAGAGTGTATCCTGTTTTACAAATAAAAAACAGCGAAATAGTTCACCTACTTCAATTAAGTTTATTCCTGTTTATCCAATTTCAAACGTTTTATACATACTGTAGGGCGATGGAACAATAATTACAAACGGATATAAAAGTGATAACATGTTAAGATAGTAGTTTAAATGATGGAAACCAAAGCACCATTTGGTATTTAACACCCCCTCATCCCATGCATCCCAAAAACAAACTTCCCAAAGGCAAGGAGACAACCACACCCTTAAGACCCCATCCCTTACAACCCTCATCAGGATGGATAACCAACATTTGCAGCCCCTCTTCCCCCCCCCCCTCCTCACCCTGCAAAAACATGTCTGTTATTATGGAAACATCATATATCAATTTAAAGCTTCACGTACGTAAGTTCCATTATAACCCTTCTTGATACAGGTATCATGTTTGACCTCAAAACCTTATTACATTTGCAATGTTTGCTATAAAGCTATCAACGTTCTCTGTATTTAAAATTCCATATAAATGCAACTCTTTTTTACAAACATCATTTTCCAATGATTGTAATATGTTAAAGAGAAACAGATCTTCACCTCGATTGGCTTGATGACATAATTATTATGCTGCTGTTTATTGCCAGATGCACTACATCACCAAATTTGAAGAGTTCCTATCTCTGTGATACAAAATGCTATGGGGGCTGCATGACCTAAAGATGCACAAAATATCTTTTGGCTATAATGCAATCGGTTTTAGTAACCATAGTAGCTACTTTAGAATTAATCAAGATTCACAGGTGACAAAAATTTTGATAATCCACTCGGTCATATATATATACAAGTACTGTAAGTATATAACTACTTATTTATAAGTTATTCACTTGCATACAAATATGTAGGACGTTTGTCTTAAATTTATTTGCAACCTTTTTTTCTCGAGTGATATGTGGTTGGCTCTGCTAAACAATTGGTCCAGCTATGTGAATGCAACAGACCATAACACCTCCAGTTTCCATGCAATTAAATGGACACATCATTATCAAATTTCAACTATATACCTTAAAGCTCTGTTTTATCAAGATTATATAATAACATGTTTGCTCTTTTTCCAAAGGTCAGTCTTTACCAAGAAAATACACTTTAACCAAGAAATATGAACGAAGTAAAAAAAAAAATTATATAAGCAAAATCAGCAATACATACAAGAACCTCTCCAGATACTGTATAACTCTTTGAGAGCATTTTTAGGCTTATTCAATTAAAGGATCATGTAGTAAACCCTACTACAGTGTATCCTTTCATATACTTTCTAAAATATATCTAGAGACAGTCTTTTAGAGAAATTGGATCCGAAACGATTCCGTCAGATAATTTTGAGTTAAATGCGTACAACTTTCACTAATTATTCTCTATTTAATCTCCCTGTCACCACGGATACTTATTTTTGAAACTTTCACTGTCCCTAATTTGCATTTTTTTTCATTTATAGTTAGCATCAGCATTAATTAGCATCAGTTTTGACCTGAGACTTCATTTTATATGATCGCCCATGCAGATCAGCAGATATACTCTACATATTAAGAAAAACATTAACAATACAAATACGAGCCAATAGGAGTGTTAGCTCAGTGGTTAACCCCGGTGCCTTTCAATCATAAGGTCCCGAGTTCGAGTCACTCCAAGATTAATGTATGTCCTCCAGTTACAGAGTTGTTGACAATTGACAATTCATAATCATGGACGTTAAAATATGAATCTAAGAGACTGACTTGGGTCAACTTGCGGGTTTGATAAGCCAATGATGGCTTCTTCGCAAGTTCCTGCTTGCAGGATAGGATCTTAAATACATATATATATAATCACCCATACAATACAGACACAAATAATCAAATAAAATTAGCAGGGCTTATATATGGTGGGTCACCACTTATTAAAGAGATATTCATGTATCTGATGGCAGATATATTAATAAAATTGTTATCACTTTTGTGCATCTATGAGTCGTAACGGCAGCCTCGAAACACTTTGGTGAACATATGAATGTTTCTAATTTGGACTTGTATTTTGTGAATGCATCTAGTAATAGCAGAATTCATAATGCCATCAGAGCAATATCTTCTTTTTTTTTACTTTACTCTTTTCCATCGTCTCAAATTTTCCCAGTCACGTTTCCATTTTTAGTTTACTTATATAATTTTTTTACTACTGACTGGCACCCATCACCCACACCAGGGGGGTAGGAAGGGTCCAAAAAGTGGTGGGGCACAACTTCAGAGGGGCACTTTCTCATTCCACAACCACCACTCGTTATACTATAAACCGATACACACCGGCCTTATCACCTAAATATATATGTGTTAGTATGCTATCAATACTATTATGGTGCACGTGAATAATTAAAATGAAATATTAAAATTAACACAGGCTTAAGATATCCAAAAGACAGTTCTTCATCAAAGGGGCACATTTTATTTGCCAGTAGGGCACATTTGCTATTTTGGAAAAAAAGTGGGGGGCACGTGCCCCCAGTCCCCCCGGCTCCTACCCCCTGCCCCCCACCCCACGGCTGGATAGCTCAGTTGGTATAGAGGGCTGGGATGATGTAACCCAGAGGTCACTGGTTTGAATCCCGTTCTAGCCATAAAGTTCTTTGTTCTTTCCATTGTCTAAACTGTCCCAATCAGTCTTCATTTAGTCATTTACTTTATATATTTGTTTTTGTCTTTTTTAATAACATTTAACTCACTTATATACAGAGAAAAATAAGATTTCTATGACAAAAATTGCATTTCGGCTGCTAATACAAACAAACATTCCAAATGTGTCAAGTTTCCAGAATAATTCACCAAAAAGTTTATAGTAGACCAGTGTAAGCTATAAAAGAACATGTGCCTTTATGACATCACAGACTACCCACTGTGATCTACTCCAGGGAAGAAGAATCGAGGGTTAAAGCTGATGTCAGAGTAACTTCTATTCAAACCGACCATATCTTGAGTTAGGGACGAAATATTGAGATGGGGCTTTTCAATGAAACAGCGTGGTATATTTTCTTTTCCATGTAAAATGGCACCTGCACATCCCTTTAGATAGCATTCTTTAGGTGGTTCTCTACATACTAAAACTTCATGAGTGATAAATCAAATACATTTTGGGAGAAGGGGAGTTTTTGGGGAGGAGGAAGAGCAGAGGGGGGAACATATTAACAGCTAGTGCATGCATACAATACGACTGCGCAATATTTTGTTAAAAAATAATATGTTACATTTAAATATTACATTCGATACAGTAGTTGGGCAGCCTCTGCACAATATTTTGTTACAAAATAAAATGTTACATTTAAATATTTGTTCCATACAGTAGTTGGGCAGTCTTCCGTAGAATACTGTGGACAAGATACTGCTGGTTCTGTCTGGTATTCCTCCTAACCCTCCTCTGTCTTACCCATCTCATCCTTACCCCCCCCCTCCCTCCTCCCATCACCCATTCTCCAGAAAAGAAATCAATAAGTTTATATTCCTGAGGTTAATGATTTGAGATCCATACTAGTCTGTAATAATACTTTTCTCTCTTTCTCTAAATTTATTTGAAATTTGAAGAGAGCAAAAATTTTGGTATTTTCCTTCTTTTTTTTCTGTTCTTTCTCCAAAGAACTCACCTGACTCGTCAGTTACAAAGACCCCCGTAGCCGACCACTTTTCCTCAGCAGAAAGATACATCCCTCTGTGGCTACAGCGATACTGACCACTGTCTTCGACGGTCAAGTTTTCCACCGTCAGGCTCGACGATTCTTTCCATATCGAGGTCAGCAATGAACCATTAACTATCAGACCAAAAAACAAAAAAAAATGAAGAATCATGCACGAGAATAATCATTTTAGCACACCTACATGTTTGTGGCAGATATCTGATTAATTTTCACATATGGATATAACATTCAACCACTTCTGGATTCTGAATTTAGAACTGCAGGGACTTAAGGGCATTGAAGACTTGCCCCAAACCGTGTGCGGCCATCAGAAAAAGTTAACTTTCCGTTGCTTGCAAGTGACGTTTTGTTCTTGTCGCTACAAAATGCAGACAGTAATGAAACGTGATACCTTAATTGTTATCTTTAGCTGGATCTGAGATGTCCATCCCTGTATCGTGTGTACACTGTGCTGTGGGTATTGACCGCAGCTGTATGTACTGACTGTACACTAGTGTCTAATTACCGACGGTAGCAAGCTGTGTGTGTATTTTCTGGGATCGATGGTGGTGTCTAACACTTCTGTTACACCTCATTCGAAACTAGGTCAGATTACCGGCATAAGACGTTTCTTTTTGCGAAAGTCTTCACACCCTTTAAGTATCAGTAAGTAACAACCAAGTTCAATCGATGAGAGAAAGATGTCTGGGAGACAAAATTAAAACAATTGACTTACAATTAATAAATTACAACAATTAATTAATGTTCGTTTGGAAAAAAAATTAAAGACAAAATTAGTGGGTCGCCTTAAATGTCTTCAAAATGCTATGGATTGCACGGATGACCCGTCTAAAAGGATGACTTTTCTAGTCTAATTTTAGTCTCAATATATATGTTAACAGTTCAAACCAAAAAAAAAGGGATGATTCTGAGAGCCAGAAATGTCCCTATAGTATACACTTCAGTTTTTCAAGATATTCACCTATCAAAACATTGTCAGCTCCTGTCAGCTTCTCAGTGCAGGGGGTGAAATGTTAATGTTAATCCATTGTTTCATCAATTCTAATTAAACTCGATCATACGAAACGATTGGGTTCTTTTAACCTCATATAAATTAACAGAGCATCCCCTTGGATGATATTAAATGCCATGTGTCCTTGACAATCAGCTCAAGTAAAACATGTCATCTGAGGCCATAGAAGGTTTCATGTTACTTTCAGTGAGCTTCGTGTTTATACCATACAGTACATCTGAGGAACTTGACCCTAGAGGTCTGTGTATTTTTCGAAACGAAGAAGTCCGGCCAATTTAACTGATTAGCCTCTGGTTTTTAAAGTTTGAATCATTTCTCAAGAATTGAAAGTGGTATAGAAATGCAATCTGGCTAATAGCATGGTTTTACAACATACTATATCAAAATTAATTTGGCGCCTATAAAGTCATCCTTTAATGAAATCAAATCTGCAGTATGAAATGCTTCCCGAAAGGTAATGAGGGCGGCATTGAAGAACGTAGTATTCATAGGCTCCTGATGTGTGACCTGATTAATTCACTTTGGCATCGGCTTTGAGTACAACGTGTCTGTATGCTGCCACGTTGGACAAATCTAACCTTAGTAATAGTAATTACTAACTTTGCGATTCGTGTATATTCATTGCCTAGATACTTTGCAATCCGTGCTCCCCCCTCACCATGTTGCAAAGGTCGGTATAAGAGTGACTCCATAGTTTTCCCTCTTAATTGGGTAACCAAAAGAGTGTCACACACCTCAAACACTTGATTTTCTCAGTCCTACATGGAGCAAGAATAATGTGCCTATATCTATAGAAGTCCCCAGTAGGTGAGCCTAGCTTCCACCCGAGTGTTGAAAATCACATGTTTAACATGACAGGGAAAAATCATCACTGCCCACCATTCATTTTAAAGGTGACATTTCTATCAAAAATAAACTGACAATTGTGAGTTGAAGATGAATAATTAACTGCATGCTAAAAGAAAAATTATGCCCACAAAGAGCAGAACAGTAGACAACATTCTGCAATTTTGACGTGACATACTAGAAGGTCTCATCGACAACATAAACTGGGCTGTCTGCATGTCAAGGGCGGATTCGGTCTATGAAAGACATTTGTGAGCCACTTCGTTCAATCCTTGATGGATGGAAAGCTCGGACCATCCACTACATGGTGGACTTACTGGCCGAGCATTATTCTGCACAGTGGTAGACTGGAGGTATCCAGTGGTACGGTACACAAGAACCTATATTCCGTTTCTTATTTTTGGAGGCTATGACACTACTATTTTTGTTTAATTTTTGTACAATAAGGCCCTTTCTAGGTCATTCTATACTTTGACTTGCTTTTGTGATTTATGTTCTACATGCTTTTATAGATTTTTTCTTGTATATATGTGTCTTTCTTCATTTCATTATCTGTGCCTTTTTATATAATTTAAGTTCCATTCTATAACTTTATCCCAACATGCAAACTTCCTGCGTAAAAATAAGCATCTGCCAACCGCAACTGCAATTCAATTGATATAGGTCTGCCTGTTAATTGTTCTCTTTGTGATATTTTTTAATTGTTTATCGAAAAGAGGAAATAATATTTCATGACAAAAACGTTGCGTGTTGATGAAACATACTAACAACAGAGAACAGTGTCAGCTTTTAAGCAAACGTATCAGGTTTCAAGGATCCCATCCCACCCACCCCACATCCCCTCTCCATCCCACCCAACCCACATCCACTCCCCATCTCACCCACCCCACACCCCCTCCCCAAGACTTGTCATCTGCACACATCCTGCACAGGTCAATACCATTGATAACGGTGTCACATATTTACCTGGAGGAGTCAACTGGCTTCCAATCTGTACTTTGCTTTCCTCCGCTGGGTAAGTCCACTCCAATGGAAACAATCCAGTACAGTTCAGTGATAACGTACTGCCCTCACTCAGAACTAAGTTCGTGCCAGAGTGTTGTAATAATGGTTTATCCACTGTAGTCGAATGAGAAAAGGAAAAAAAGAAATATATAATGACAACAAACTTTCTCAAAACTCCTTAAAGTTTTGTATTCTTTTGCAAATTATGACCAATGGCATGTAGAAAATGCCTCATGAAATATTTTAGGTGTTTGGCCACCTTAAGTACAGTACATTGGTATTCTGACACAAAACATTTTTGTCTTCATGTTTTTGTGTTAACCAACCTAATACTAACCTATCGTTGTTAGTGTATGGCACAGTGAAGCCTAACCAACACAGCATTTGCATACCGTGGTTACAGAAATGTTTTTTTACCAAAATGGTAGATCATCCTGTGTAGAGGATTGATTTTCTGCATAAAAGCACTTAAGGGGTCTTGAATCATTACCTTATGGATTTCAATAGTGCAAACTTAGAATAAAGAGGAAACTTCTAAATTGTTAAAAAGTTTCATATATTGTTGAAATATATATATATGTGTATATATGTCATATATATGTCTGAAATGAAATGAAATGAAATGAAATGAAATGAAATGAAATGAAATGTTGTAATTTAGGGCTCTTTTGTATTTTAAATTCAGATGGGGTTTTTTCACATGTTTGTTGTTAGGCCTACTGTACAAGTAGCGTCTACTTGGGCTACTAGTACTATATGACTGTTTAAGGGGTTTGCCTTCACATCTAGGCCATCATAATAGAGATGTTCAACAAACTTTTAATTGGTTTAAACATGAATAATTACCACAACATGTTTATGAATGCTTTTAAAACACATTACGTACTGCATAAGCTCAACCCGTTGCCATGCAGTGATAAATGGCAATAGTAATTTTTAAGTGATGTCTATCCAGTATGATTACAATTGGAAGGAATGCTCTGTGAATTAGTTCGTGAACAACCTCCGTACAAAGTCAATGGAGTTTTATTGTGTCATTTCCGCCGCATACAGTTAACTGGTTGACTCAATTTGTTAAGGTAAAAAGATCGTCGAAGAGCAAGGTTCTTGGCGAAGGATGAATCAAACAAGCTTGAGGGCATGACGGCAACTTTTGTCGTTGGCAGGATGTATTTTTCAGGGGCACCTCAGCAAACATCGAGGGCACAACAGCTTTTTGCTGACTGTGCCCCCCATAATGGCAAGCCCAGATTTAATATGTGAAGGCACTTTAAAACCTCTGTCATGAACAAACCATGTTGTTAATTAGTTACATGTTCGTAAAAATATAACTAGTGCATGATTTGACGGACAGTACAGTACAGTAGGTGGTCTCATGTCAAATTTAATTATTTAACTGCACACAAATTTGCTCAGTGATTTTGTTTCCTTAGTTTCCATACGCTACTCGTGGTCGGCCGAATGTGACTTCAAATCTACACTGAAATCTGACATCTGTTTCTAGAATTACTCACCCACTTTCTAACTGACTTTTTTTATCTTGTGTTTAATTATATTATATCCTTTGTGTGTTACTTGCTTTGCCCTTTCTCAATGTTGTTTGACTGCACCGGGATTTTTTATGGTTACCGGTGCATTTATAACGTTCGTTATTATTATTACTAATATCTTCAATCGAATCTGTAGATGCTGAATTTTTATGCGTAAATTTCATTTTTAATGTATTTATAGATACTAGAGCTGCAGGGTGAAATGTGCCTACCGGCGCATTTACAAACTTTCATTATTATTATTACTAATATCTTCAACTGGATCTGTCGATGCTGGATTTGTATACAAAAATTTCATATCTAATGTATTTATAGATAATAGAACTGCAGGGTGAGATGTGCGTATTATATGATATCGATGTGACGTACACCCTGCAACAGGTATCTTAAGACTTTATTTTCCATCTCTTTCAAACATTGTGGGTGATATCAATCAGTTGTAACTTAAAAGAATTTTACATCTACCTAAAGAAAATCCCAAACATATATCTTAAAATAAGGTAAAAAGTACTTGGATTTATTTTGCTGTTTAATCTTCTCAGAGATGAATCAGGCTATAGCTCGGGGGAGGGGAGGGGGGGCGGTCTGATTTCAGTCCTATCTGATTTCAGTCCTTCAGTTCCATAGTATGTCAATGCTCAAATGATTTATATTATTTATGATACATGCTTGCCATAAAGTGGAGACTTAACTATAGCATTTGAATAATAAATATGTAACTTTCACAAAAATCGTATAATCCTTACCCAACAAAATTCAGGTCTATAACGAACAATTTTTTTGATAGAACGAAAGAGAGAAACAAAGCATTGATCAGCTTAATACTATGAAAGCCCCAGGACTCTCCAGCTTAAAGTGGCTTTGAAATATGGGCTATTCCAGCTAATGTGCTGTAAGTCACGGCTTTGGGAAGAAACCTCCATACGTAAGTTCTACAAGGGTAAAATTGACTATTTCTGATGTAATTATTAAAAATTTAAAGGAATCTGGTAGTACCTCAAGTAATTAACTTTAAAGTATGTCCCATCTCTGAAGGTACATCCAAGGAAAATATTGAATTTCATTAAATCTTACATGAATCTTCTTAGATATGTTGAAAAGGAAGGGGGGGGGGAGAGGCTTTCCTCTACATCTGAGAGCGAGGTACATAGTACAAAAAAGCCTTCTTATTTAGTAATTAAGATGAAAGTTGTCTGTACTGTAGGTTGGAGGAGGAAGGAGGATCCGGAGGAT
>KN883346.1:122602-134090 GCA_000934455.1 Apostichopus parvimensis | reverse complement strand
AAGTCTTGTATTGATCACCATTTTAAAGGACATCCTGTAGAAGCTCAACTAACCGGTTAGAGAGTAAATTTGCCAGAACAAAAAGTATACTTTCTGTAAAGAGGTGAATCATATCTGATCAATTAGAATGATCATGGTTAATATGGTCTATATTATTCTATATTAAAGATTTCTCAAATTCAATGGAGTAACCTCTCAGATATCTATTTTGTGCGACTTGTTTTGTAGAAGGAAACAACATACGGGTATTCGTGCAGATACAACAAACATCTTTAATCAGCAAATGAAAGAATATGTTTCCCAACAACTCATTGTTCAATGAACTACGATGCGGAGTTAATAATTTAAATTTCTGAATCTCATGATTCTTGTACTTTAAAAGGTGGAGGTTGCACCTTTTCTGACATTGAAATGTCAAATACTGACATAGTTTTGTTTGTATCAACCTATAAAGCGAACAAATATGCCTTCATCAGTATTCTACATATACGAAGGTTGCAAGGGAGAGAGAGAGAGAGCGCGCGGGAGAGAGAGGTGGAGAGAGATGAAGTATTGATTCAGGGTCTGATGATCCATTTTACCATCTCATCTCTCTTTTTATATCTTCCTGTCTTACATGCGATGTATATTCTCATCTGACGTTTCTCAAAGTAAGATACCAGACAAGAAGGAACATGATCTAATTAGTCTTGCGAGAAATGCTTCACCTTTAATCGGGCGAAACTTTCTTCTCCCCGTTTTAGAATATCTGAATTTGATTTTCCGTGTACATGCTGACTTCACACTCAATTGCTTTCAACCGTATGTAACGTTAACGCTGTGACCCATATACTCCCCTTCGATTAATTTTCAGTCTGTTTTTTTTTTCATCTTCTTCTTCTTCTCCTTGTTCTTCTCTTATTCCCTGAGAACCTATACCCTTTTGGACGACTTCTCTTTTCGGATCCGGAATGACGGTTAGAAAACTGTAGCTATTTATAGCGGTAGCTAAACACATATGTGTAATGTTGTCAACTCGACATAGGTATTATCCCAGGTTCTACTCTTTTAATTCCTTCCCTCCTTGGTGTTTTGCAGTGTTTAGTTAATTAAATTTGAGCAAACCAGCTGACATGCATATGTAGCAACTTCGATTATTCCGGCATATAAGCACAGAGTGACTTTAGAGAGATGTATATACAAAAGGGCACTGTATTGAAGAGGAATAGTTAGGAACGGGTTCCCAGTGGTGGATGAAGAGCTCACACGTTAGCTTGTATATGTGCATGTTTATATCCAAAGGGCATTGAAATCGCTTACGATGTTTAAACGATGTATATATTCTCGTCCTCCCACGGTGTTCGTCACCCGTTAGTTTCCACACCGTTATATAGAAGAAGTCAGATATCTTCATTTGATGTACCAATGACTCACTTTGATAGAAGGATATGATGATATACTTACTTCATGTAGGAGCTCTAGTAAAGCCTTCAGAGAAAAAAAATGCCATATGCACAATTTCGTAAATGTAACGCAATAAAAAAAGAGGAAAATAATTCTTATGAAAACGATTTAGTACAAAAATATGGGCAGTACTTCAACGCAAGTTGGGCGGAGGGGGCGGGTACGGGACGGGTTTACGATGGAACGCCAGTAGGGGGAGGCTACACATACTGAAAAAAAGAGGTAAATGAGCAGTAATAGCACAAACATAATATAGGACAAATATACATCTGTTCGCTCAAATGAACATTTTAACTTTTGCGGACAATATATCATATTCCGTCTAATGAAGACAAGGGCCAACCGTGTAACCACCTCGTTTTGAAGTCTAACGACGTAAACGGACGAGTGATCATTCTTCAACGATGGGTTATTTAAACATCTTATTTAGATTAGTCATTGCAAATACATCATTGTGGTGTATCCAAACCAGCGTAATAGTATATGCACAAATCATATGCACGTTTCAAAGAGGACGGGAAGTAAGTGTTTTGTGTGTAGAGATAATTTTCTAATTTAATTCCTTAGCAACAACCCCCCTCCCTCACCCCACCCCCTACTCCCCCCTCTCTCTCTATGGTTCATTCGTCTACCTGAACATTTTCTTAATGTGATGAGCTCTTTACTTTAATGGTATTAATTTCATGTAAACGAATCGCCCATTGCATGTAGATTAAACAAAAACAAGAAACAGGTTAACAGTACAAATCATCATCCATCTGTTATGATTACAAAACTGGTTGTAAATGTATGCTGACTTCAAATCGGTATTGAGTACATATATATGCCGATGACAAGTGGAGATAAAAACAATTTTAAGTCCTATACTGGTTGCCTTGCAAATGTTTTAGTTTTGTGTCTCTTCTGCCTATAGCTTTCGCCGCGTTTTTTAATGACTAGCAGACTATATTTGACAGATCGGTAGTTAATTAAACGTTGTTGTTTATAATATTATTGTAAACAAACCTTGGTGGTCTCGAATTATGATTCTTAAAATTCCAAACACTTCAGAAGATCATTCTTGTGCATTTCAGCATGACACTATTGACATAAGTCCTTCGGATAGCAAAGAATGAAAAGCGTGTTCACGGTTTTGATAAGTTAACGCTCTTGTTCTACAGACTTGCAATATCGTATATGACTTGATATCAATGTAAAATTAAACTCAGGTGGGGTAAGAACTAATGACGTGATTGATATACAACCAAAAAAACACGATGAATTGATAAGTGGACTCTCCTCGAATTAGTGACCCGATTAACGTAAACAAGAAAACAGTCAAAACTATAAACAAAAATAAAAAGAGAAAACAAGCGATGAGATATGACTCATTATTAACCATGCAATCACATAAACATGTAATTGTCATAGTCTACTTAACAATACGGTTAAACTTAACCGTCGACAACGTTTCATTTCAGTTGAAGAAAGGAAGGAACTGGGTCAAAAATATGAGGAATCTGTTTTCTACATTTGGCATGTGAGAATAAAATATATATGCAAATAGTATGTGGACATCATTGTTTTCCAGAATCGAATACAAATCAGTCAACAATCTTCTGAAAACATTATATTTTGGAAGGTTTGAAGAAGGTACCGCAACGTACCAAAATTCAGACACGGGTCCAGAGGGGGCTGTGGGGTGAAGGGGGTTTACATCACCACCCTCTAACCCACTCCACCACCCTCGTTGAACCTCACAAACTTGATTTGAGCTGTTTAGAACAAATGCATAGTCTTACTATTCCTCAGAGTGAACCATTGATTTATTTGTTTCTGGGTAGAGGATGTTCCCAAAGTTACCCCCATACACGGGGGTCGGCTCCAATAAAGCTCCCTAGACGCACACCCTCCTTTATGAGATCATGGATCCACCCCTGACCGAAAACACAGAAAGCTCATTGATTTTGAAGTCTTCTAAGAACATGAAGAAAAAATTCTCCTATCTGGCCCTGACACATAATGAAGTTCTTGTTTTAGCAGAAACATGTTCCATCCTTCAAGTTCCGTTTCATAAATTTGAACATCTTGGATCGCAAGGTTATAACAATTTACGATGAAATGAGATGGAAATAATATGATCATAGTTTTGACAACAGGATCTGTTTTTAGTTTTGCAAAAATAGAAACAGCTTTTGTCTTGTTATTATTTTCCCCAAAAAATATAAATGGATGAATGCAGTTTACCAAGGACGTTTGAAATGATACTTTATATGAATATATAAGTTATTGGAGTCCAAAGAAGGAATCGATTTTAAACTGAGAGATGACAGCTCACGTGACTGTGGTAAAATGTCAGCTCCTGCATGAGTATTCATTTCCAAGCACAGGACATACATAATAAAGTTGAAAAGGTATAATTGAAAAGTTTTCCAAAGGAAAACTGAAAGAAACGCGATGAATTGGAAAAAAATCTACTTTTGATGTTTCGTGTAAATCTTCCCATTGATTTGTGGAAATATAGGACACATTTTAGTTGTCTTTACTGATTAGTGAACTGTGCAGATTATTTTCAACAACGACAAAAATTTGAAATGAACATTTTATAAAATATTTAAAAGTAGCCCAATAAGCTAAAACTCATTTATCTCAATGACGTAGGTTGTGAATTCAAAATGAGTTTTCGTTTCCGAAATCCTTTAAGGCTCCGTCATTTTGCGTCGAAATATGATCACAAATATGGCGGTAGTAAGTAATAACGTTCAAATTCAAATGAGAGAGAAAAAACAAATGCACCCGCCCCAATTACCTCCGTCCGCTCCCCCAAACATAATAAATCAGACTTTCTTCCAACCGTCGTACATTTAACACCACACGCTAAAGTTTAAAGCTATACTGCACACAAATGTATACTTAAAATAATGGAAAATGATAGAACAATTTTGCATCTAACCTCTCTTACTCAAACAAAACTTTCTCAACGGGGAAGTATGACATCCCCCCCCCCCCCAAGAGTCTAAACCCCTCACGAGAACGGATATCAATCAATATTTGCGCCTTCAGACCCCCGCCCCCAAACCCCCTCTGACTTCGGCACTACAGAATCGTGGCAAACTTACAGTCAACTCAAAACAAAGTTGTTTTTATGATCAGCAATCTCTTATTTTCTTCTTTCCTCTATTCAAAAATCCTATAACAAAAGAACAGTGAATGTATAACATTGAAATTCATGACACACAGATATAACCTAATTAACTCTGACCTTTTTTGTGCTAATACTATAATTCAACATTTCACTTAAGCAGACATTCCTATCTCTTCATTTCGGATGAGTTCTTGAAGGGGATTAAGTGGGGTGGATTATGGAAAATGGACTGTGACGACAGTGCTGTACGATTTGTTTATACCTACCTCCAAAACCTCCCAGCCATCATGGATACGAACGACTTCGGATCCTCCAAATCTGTACCCTACCAGTCAATACATACATACAAATGTATACCTACACATTAACATTCTGTACCATGTAGAGCATGTCATTCTGGAATGCAGTCCGACTACTCTTTTATGTTCTATCACAATAACCTGTTTCTAGTATTTGTCCTCCTATAGATGTGTTTTACTTTTAATCACTTTAGTGAGATTTTGGAATCCTTTGGTTTCTTTCTTTGGTTATAAGAGTGGACACCAATCCAGCCCATATATGTGGCTTATATTACAGAGATATGTGTGAAGAAGAACGGCCCTAAACAGCTAAGAAATATCTTGCTGCGTTTGGGAGATATCTGTGGCTAACAAGTCGTGACTGGGAGCCGTCATTTTGTAAAGCTGTGATGTCATAGTGACAATAGGATCTTTTACCTTTTACTTTCTCTTTGTATTTCTCTTCATATGCTCAAGGTGTAGAATGTGGACAGTGTTGACCCTATCAAACCAAAGACATCGTTTTGTCATGCTAAGATGTTCAATACTTAAGATTCAACCTTTTTAAACCCCATCTCCATTGCAGAACATTGTAAATAGACAAAGAAAAAAGCATCAGTAATTCAAACGCTTGAGGCTCGATGATGTAATGTTTAGAACTGATCAGGGCTTTCACTCTTGTGTGTGAAGAAACACTAAATCTGGGATAGCTCCCGAATGGAATCAAACTTTGTTTCAGTTGTTTAAGGAAGTTGTTCCTTATCTCTATCACATAGACCAATAACGTCACTTGGATTTGTGCCTCCTCTTAATATGGATATAACAATGGGTTAACATTAATCAATTAATCAATTAAGACTCATAAATGTAACACATTTTGAAAACTAAATACCTTGAAAAAATGTATATCTACAGAGACTTTTGCTAGCAATATCATGTTGTGGTTGGGGTGTGTGTGTGGGGGGGGGGGGGCAATTACATTAAAAGATAAAAATTCTGACTAAATTGATGTTTGAAATCATCAACCGAGTAGTTTTTATATCCTTTTTCCACTTTCCATCAAACTCGCTTAGTATAGTGTCCAGTGTCGTGCACAGGATTTGAAAGATGTGTGTGTGTGTGAGTGGGGGAGGGGTGATTCAAATCCGCCGGATTGATTTACTAAGGTGAAGTCGAGCCAAATGTAGGGGTCCTATGGGTCTTCTCCCCCCCCCCCCGCCCTGAGGTCGTTGAAGCCGACTCCAGTGTAGGCCAGATGAATCCACCTCCACGATAACCCCCCCCCCCCCCCCTCCTAGAATGGTGTATTCTGAAGCATATTTAGACTATAAATTTGGTCAATTTGTTGACCAAATTTGTGCTATATCATTAAAGCTGCATATTGCATTGCATTTGTCACTGTATCTGGCGGTAGCATAGTTAACTGTCAAGTGAAAGATAGGGAACCCCCTGGAAACATATCGTGCTACTTTAAAGTCCCTCAAAATCTCTCCAGAACAAACGAAACGATGAATCGATTCCAAATGTTTCCAAAATCCCACAGAAGCTCACTTGGATCCCTATCCAAGTGATGATCGTGGAGGAGCAACGGCTTTCACCAAGCCTTCAATTTTCGATGAGTGTTCAGTGAGGTACGAGGCAGATGTGTAATTGTCGCAGCCGTTCCTGCTCTCAGGACCATCAGTTAACGGTCCCCCATTACACAGACGAGAGTGTACCTCAGCCTTTGACCATTTTCTCAAATACTGACGGAAGTGCAGTGCATGCAGCCGTAATGAACGAAATTGCATTGACAGCACATACCTTAAAGCCTATAGTTCCCAATTTTGCAAACCAGGAATGACTCCGCTCAGCATCACTGCAAAGCAGCAATTTTGAATAGATCAAGTTAATCTGGTTCCTGTCGAGGGTTTGAAACGGTAGTCTCATGATTGTTGGGCAGACATTCTAACCGCTACACCTCGCTTTCACCTGTTAGGGGTGAAAGTTACTCCAAATAAGGGCTGCCATCTATGCTAACCACAAAGACCATTTGTCAGTTTTAGGGGTAATATCCAGTTCTGCGCAAATCTTGCCTGGCTTGGTAACAACTGTGCAACTAACAAAATGCTATAAAGTCCGCCAAAACAGGCAAGCCTCCCAATCCTCACGAGTCTGCCTTCCTTCAAATAGAATGTTTGCTCTCTTTCCATCAGCAAAACGAGTCTTAATTTCAACTTTCCCCCATCAAATTTCTCATTTCAATGTCATCAGCTGATGGGTGTTAGATGTTAAGACAACAAACTCATCGTGCTATTCAATCTTTGGAGTGCTAGTGTCCTCCATCCAGCTTGTCAAAACATTAACAAGTTGCAATCTTAGAAGAGAAATGCCATATTTAGACTGCGAAGAAAAGAAAGTAAGGCAAGAAGGTAAAGTATAAAGACAGCTTCCCTTGAAAGTCTTTTTAAGCAGATGGTTAATATCAGACTAATGAAGCTCGGGGAAACATTTCCTTGGTTAACTTTTGGGTGATGATGTTTAAGTCGTCTCAAAAAAACAACAAGCAAAGCAGACACATTCTTAAACTAACTATATATCAAGACAACATTCTGTGAACTGTCACAAAGCAGAAAGGTTTTAGGTATTGCTTTTTTTTTCTTTTTCCTATAACCTATGTTAAAGAAAACTTATAACCCTTGTTTTTTTGTTTTTTTGCTTTGGAAAGTCGGTGAAAAACAAGAGCCAAAGGTGCAGAGAGTCGATGCAATTGTTTTTTCGTTGAATAATTTAAAAATATAAATATGTAAAATAAAGAAAGAAAGAAAAGTGATGGAAGTTCGATTTGAGTTTTTCTCCTTATGGCTTATACATTAAACATCTGGTCTGAGGGGTTTCAGGCTAATCATGTCTCCTAGTGAAAATGTCCATCATTGGAAATAGTACCTCGAGCGAATCGAGCATGCAGGAAGATTCTGAGAGTTAAAATGAATCAAGGGTCTCCAGAAATATTGTAATGGATGAAATGTTAAAAAGTCAGCATTGAATAACTATAGTCATGTTATATAGGGTTATAATAACGAGCCATAACATAGTCACTCATTTCTGAAAGCAAAGTGACTAAAGTTGTCCACAAATATATTTATTAAAATAGTTCCGAAGTAATTGTTCAAGGTGAAAATTATGTTTTTCTAATTATGAAAAATATAAATTCCATTTTTGGCAAACATTTCTTTAACCTTTTGCATATAATTCTAGGTATTCGTACATTTTCATGACTGTTTCGTATTTTTGTGTGGACATGGAATGAAAAATTCCCAACTTATTATTATAATTTAGGTGAAAATTACGTCTTTCTAATTAAGATAGCTAAAGTACATCTTCATGATTGTATTGGATTATTCCGGTAACGAAATCATGATTCACCAAATTTGAACAACATTTGAAAAGAAAGCTATAGAACAATTTACAAACACCAACTCCACCCACCCATTTCCCACCCTAAAGTCCACCTGGGAGGATTCTTGAAAGTTATAGTTTTTACCAAATATTAACTACCCGGTTGTTGTTTATTATTACTTTAAACATCGACCAACGTTTGTCCTGTGATTTATGCTAAATATTACAAAGGGAATATATCTGAGGGAAGGGGAACTGGGAATTCTTCTTAATTTCTCCTTACTTTATTTTGTTTTTGCTATGACGGGGGTGGAGGGTGGGCTCGGGTTTTTAATCATTGTTTCACTCAAAAAGTATCATATTATGTTCGCTAATTATAAGTGCATGACCCCAATTAACAAAGTAGTATTATGGCAAGCATTTTGCAACTCTTAATAAATGAAATTTGATCCCAATGGACGAATGGAATATTAAAGCGGGTGGGGTGGGAGTGGGGGTGGGGTGGGTGGTCAGAGGGGGTGGGTAGGACATGTACCAAGAAGTTTTCATGTTCATACCTATCATTTCACGGTTAAGTACTTTAAACAAGGTTTCAGTTCATTCAACACAAGAAAAGAAAAGAAAAAACCTTAAGTCTATACGTTATGATAGATTTTAACAGTCTACTTCACATATGGGAAACTAAATTGAAAGATCGAAGAGATGTTTTTATCCAACCCCTAATAATCTAAAATAATGGCAGAGATAAATATAAATGTTTGGGAAGGTTTGTATATAATGGTTACTTGAAGTAGGAAATTTCAACCTAACAGATGGACAATACGCATATAATTTGTTATTCTTTTATTTGCCATATGTTTTTAAGGGCTGCACTGCGCAGTTTAACAACCAGCCAGTCTATTAAACATGTGCTATATAACTATATGCTTAGGAAGATATACCATTTTTCATGATCATAACATGAATCCCTGACATGTGAAATCAAACATGGTTGGCAGTCAAAGGTAAAACGTATACCAGTAGCCTTTACATGTAAACATGTTGTTGTGCTCTGGAAGTTATACGCCTCCGTCAATCGGTGTAGACCGTGGGTAGAAAGCGCCTTGGGTCAGATCTATGACAGCATCTCTTTCGACTGAAGAGGCCACTGTGTGAATGGACATCTTGTCATATGCTTGAGTGTGGGCATGCTGTTTGAGCTCTCTTTACTCAAACGTGTTTTGATTGAGTTCTTCTCCTTTCCTCCGCTCCCGCTTGTGATTACAGCTCCCATCTTTTGCGTTTCTTTGCCACAGTGTTGACATCCGGGGACTTCCATGCCTCCCTTGCAAGAATTCTTGTAGTCCCAGCTGCCGGGCCGTCTAACACTCCTGTTGCCAGTTACAGGTTGTCTAAAGAGGTTTCTCTTCGAGATTCTGTCGTCCTAGCTCTATTCTGTATACGTAACCAAACCAGCGTAGCCTAACGTTACCTGAGCAGTTAATAAAATGTCAGGCTGAAGAGCTAGTATGAGAGAGAGAGAGCAACTTGTATGTCATTAAGAAACACATCCCTGTTCAGAGTTTGGAAACCTCCTCTCTCCAGATAATACACAGGATGCGATGAAGACATCGTAGTTGGAAGCTGTTCAGCACGTGCTCTTGTTTAGAAGTTGGTCCTAAAGTTATATCAGGGAGTTGCTATGGAACTCCCTGGTTATATTGTGGAACAAAAAACCTCCAATCTGTATGTGGCTAAGATCATGTGTAGTATCTGTTTCCTTTCGAGGGGAATGGTGATGCACACCTGACGATGATCACACAGTCACAGTCCAGATGCAAAGGAACTGGGGTTGAGAGCGGATCAGTCGTTCGGTAGTCTGGTTTTCGTGCCCAGGTTCTTTCCTGGGCGACTTTTTCTTAAAAAGTATCTGTATATAAGAGCATAAGCATTATGACCCATATGGCGCTCGTTAGATTTGTTTCAATGAAACAATTTACATTTAACGCGACCAAGTACGTTTGGTCATTGGTCTTAAAATAGTCCGTTAATTAAACTATAGATGTCATCTTCATAAAGTGAGATGAATTTCATTGATTTACTTACTGACCGCACATAAAACTGGTACACGTCAAATGCAGGGTTATAAATTAGTTGGTGATTTTTTATTTTATTTTTACAGTCCCCACCATCAGAAGACATTTTATGACCTAATATACCGAAATGAAAGACATTAATTGACTGTGCCTCTGTGAATCTACCCTTTTCACGTCTGTGACATATTACAGCTTTTAAAGTGGGCTCTTTAAGAGGCATTAACTTCACGGGGCCATCTATGTAACGCTGGGGCCATCTCAAATTCGCGGTTCCCAATACCCTGATGATCAGATTCAAAGGTAAATTTATAATTTGTCTTTATCTTTACATCAGTTGCCATTCATGGTTAATCCATTGGCAACGTCACTTGTCATTTGAGTGCTTTACACTTATACCCAATAGGGCAATTCATAACATAACATATAGTGCGTAGACGTGACATGAGAATTTCCAATTTCAAATCTCAAATATACTTACATAATACACATATCATGTTAAATGGCATTATGACAATATAGGGGAGGGTAAGGGGATAAGAATGGTAGTAGTGTGGGACGGTAAGAGAGAGAGACACACAACGGTAATACCATCTGACCCAGTGTAAATTCCATACTACTTTTGCATAGATGAGTTAAATTCGGTGAAAATACTATTGCGCATCTACTGAGAATTTACCTAGCAACGCTCATTTGTAGATGATATTAACACATGTCAGGATTAAGCCAATAATTTGGCCTGAAATGTTTGCGGAGTGAAGATGTATTTCAACTCAGAAAGTTGAAAGATGACTGATAAGTCCATTTTTTGAAATGGAGCGTCACAAGTTGTTTTTAAATATTTGAAAGCAGAGGTGACTAGATTGTATTGTGAATTTAGCTCTTGGTAAGATGCGTCCTCGGTAGCTAGCATTACAACAAGGGAACATAACATATAATGTGCCGTATAGTTTGTAAAACAAAATATCAGGGTCATTTTGAGAAGCTTGTACTCTCGTAGTTCATTTAGATGGATTATTTTACCAGTTTTAAAATTGCCGGTTGTCCTACATGTTGGTTGCAAATGTCCAGTAATCTCAGTTAAATTCCAAAAAATCTAACGGACAGGGGCGGACTGGGTCTTAAAACCGGCACGGGCATTTTTCACCTAGACCGGGCCATTATTCATTGTTATGTTACTTACTAGTGATCGC
>KN883346.1:82456-94268 GCA_000934455.1 Apostichopus parvimensis | reverse complement strand
AAGTCAATGTACTATACGCACTGATATGGTGAAATGTACATTTTATGTTATTAACGTGTAAGTATACTACCAGTAAAGAGTCATCATGTTCTAGTACATTGATTTTACTTTACTACATATGTATATGAGCCATTGGTAATGGGTTTGCTTGAATTATATGCGAATCACTTTCGGTGATGCGTTCAATGTAGCAAAGTGACGAGACAAACCCATTTGGCTATTTATGAGTTATATCTGTGACAGTTAACATATATTCTTGAGTTATCTGTATCCAAATTAATCGCTCACTCTCAGTTCCTATAATGAAGAATACACTCCCTCAATCACTAGAAGGACATGCATTCTTTAGACAATTTTCTAACCTCAAAATGAACTGCATGCAGACTAAAATATACTTCGTTAAATCACTTCACATTCAGCTTAGATTACATCAGTGTATATACATGTACCTATGTTACCTATGTTACCTATGTGTAGATTACATAGGTAACATACGTTCAGATACAGGCATATATAGTTTGCAAACAAAAGAGTCATTTCCAGGAAGAGAGCAGTTCCCACTTTACTATCGCCCAACCCCCTCGGCCAACTCACCGTAGCCCAAAGCAGGCACGTGACCTCACTAGACGTTAATTAAGCGTACCATTCAATATTAAACACTTGAAATCATATTGATGTTGAGTTATTCCAACCAGGGAGTTGTTATGGAACTCCATAACAACTCCCTGTTCCAACAAATCAGGTTTATTATGTAAAGTATCAAACAACAAGTTAGAGAGCATCCTTGATTCTTTGTGTTCTGTTTGCTTTCTGACCAAATTTACTTCCTATAAAATAATTATTTTTAATGCAACCTGTATAAATTCTGAAATATTATTTATTTGATTCAGAAATATTCAATGAAACGTAGATTAAAAACATACCAAACAATACAACACTAGCGTACATATATAGTCTATGACGCATTACTTAGATAATTACTATTTCAAATACAACGTGTTTTCATTACAGAAGTAAATTTAGTTTAGTTTATTTCATTCTCTTGTTTTTTTTTGGGGGGGGGGTTTCGTTTTTTTTTATTCTGACTAATAACATTTTCAACAAAGAATATCGATGACTGTCTTATAACAATAAAACAAATTTCACCGATGAATAGAAAGAAATTGTTTCCTCGACGTTAGTTATTTATTTGATTGTTTTGAGAAGATAATGCATATAGGCCATATATATGCTAGACGTATACGTGTCACCTTGACTTGCCTATATAGTATTGGTATAGATGTAATCAACGTGTAATAAAGTACGCAATGTATATCATATAGTTACTATACGATTTTCAACACTCTGATGGTAACTTAACACAGATCAACAACGTTCGATATTTACGCTCCTATCGAATTACTCGAAATCTATAACATTCATTTTTTTATGACATTTGACATTAAATCTCTTTTATGCATGTCATATGGAGGAGATAGAGGGATGGATGGGAACATGGATGGATGAGTGGGAGATTGGGTGGGAACATGGATGGATGAGTGGGAGATTGGGTGGGAGCATGGATGGGTGGACATGTGGATGGATGAGTGGGAGATTGGGTGGGAGCACTCATGGGTGGACATGTGGATGGATGAGTGGGAGATTGGGTGGGCGCATGGATGGGTGGACATGTGGATGGAGGATAGGATGGACGGATGGATTAATGGAGGGGAGGATGCCTGAGTGAATGGATGACAGGATATAATAATCCACAGATAAGTTTCCCTTTATATTCCCGGAATGGACACTGGCCGCGTGCCCGGAAATACCTTTAACGTGCACACAATGAATATAAATTTCTCACTGAAATATCTTAAACGTGACCTAAATTTTTACCCCACCCCCCTAAAAGAAACCTAATCCCTTCTCCTCGGGGTCTTGTTACTTGAAAACATTGAACGTCCTCTGGTAGATTCACTTTAATATATTTATGCTGAAGAATCTATGCAACATATGATGCCAAAACAATGTGAGTTTGGCAGTATGTCTCACATGTGTTTACTTTACAAAGGTCTGCAAAAGTTGCTGGTTTTAAATAGAGAGTTGCTTCTTATTTTCCCCCTTACGAATTTGTTTTGCAATCACTATACGTCTGAGAAGCAATAAAACCCTATCATATGTGACACACAACAATTCATTAATGTTGTAACGTGCATTAGATTGTCGTATGTCATAGCCATTAAATATACTTACACTTCATAGGAAAGCTATATGTGCTTGTGTATTTCATCATGTCTGTCTCAGACTTCAAGCAGCGCTACATCTATTGATTTTTGCTATAGGTTCAGATCTCACTATCTCTCATGTATAGTCCAGAATGTTTAATATGGTAAGCGTTTAAATCTCCACATGTCAAACCAAGAGGCATTGGCAGCAAAAAAAAAGGACGAGTGTGATATTAATGCCTTTGGTTCAAATAAATGTTCAAAAAAAATAACGCACAAAATGTTCAAAAGTATAGCATCTAATTATCTTGACAACTCCACTGGTTATGAAACTCCACACTACTCCTTGTAATCCTTTTAATAAATTTAGCAATTAATTAAACATTCTCTATAATTGCAATGCAATACGGTTTGCTAATCTAAGAAGTGATAAGTTAGCAAACGTTGTAAGGCGTAATCTAACACGTACAGTTACTAATGTTCATTTTAAAAAGCATCGCACAAATTTTAAAAAACAAAAAATCGCTAAATATATGTAGCTTGCCATTGGCTTTCTCTCATACATTTGAAAGAGAGAGAAAATGGCTGACATCAATATTTTAGCTTGAATATAAGTCAAAAAGAAATATTGATATATATGCCACTTTACTGTCATGTTGATAAATTTGTGTTTGCTTTCCTACGTTGCTGGAACATTTCGGCTTCGGTTATTTATGTCATATAATACATAATACTACATATTTAACCAACAGTCTCATGATAAACTTTATTACCGAAGTGATTTCATATTCGATCATCTTACAACTTGATTAAAAAAATTGAACGTTCAAGTTTTGAAAGTGCCCATGAATGATCAATTTTTACTCCAGAATTTCTTGCCAAATTTACCTGTTAATGGGGAAGAACATTCACTCACCAATTGTACCGCTGAAATGAAATTTAGTCACCCTTTGATGTGAGGAAAACCCACTCATTACAAGGGCCATCATGCATCCTGGACGCTCTAAAAAAATTAGTTAGTTCAAACTCTTTCAGTTTAAGTGATGATTACTTTGTATGAAATAATGCTGCAAACTAAACATCAGACACACGACAACAGCAATTAATGTAATAAAATGACCGTGTCTGCATATATGTACCAGCACAATATGTATGTATCGCAGTTCAGAAATGGTATAATAACTTGCTTGAAATATGGCATTCATTTTAAGAGCAAATATAAATTATTTGATCTACGTCGGCAAGCTTCTAAATGTGTAGATAATTTTTCTGATGTCTGAAGAAAGGGGGAAAAAAACCTATCAAACATTATTCGCGATCCACTGTTGCTCCGCGCGGACTAGCCCCGACCGATAGTTTGCTCCCTCGAATGCAAGTTAAGCGGCCGAGAGCGAAAAAAATATTTAGCTTGGTGGATTTGTGAGTCAACGTAAACTACTAAAAATAAGTACAACAACAACAACAACAAATAACTCCATGACAGTTTCTCTATGTAACAAAGGTATAACGCATATAATACTATACGTTATCCGTTCTTTTTGTGTCTTTTATTTCGTTTCTGTCCATTTAGTAAGGATAATACATTTCCAATTCAGCACCTTAATCTACACCTTTCTTTCTCCCGCATTATACAAAAATACCATAACAAAAGCAAACCATTGCTATATATACCTTACAAATTTACAAGATACTGTGTAATATATGTACACCAAAGATAACAATGTCTATCGGATCAGTAAAACATCATTTTGATTTTGAAAAATTCTATGCCTTATTTGTAGACCTATTACTTCATTCTGACAAAGGATTTTGATATCTAATATTGTCAGGAGGGTCACGGTTTAGATAAATAGACTATAAACAAGTCTTTTCTCTCAGCAATATCGACATTTTCTTTCTTAAACCAAATACAACATTCTGAAAGGTAGCATAAACACATAATAAATATCTTTTTGTTAAAAGCATGAAATGAAGCATAATGTAACTCAAATAATATGATTAAATAATAAAACATCTGAATGGAAGCGCGACATAATGACTTTCGACGTTGCTAATATAATTTGATATGAATTAACACATTAACTTCAATCACAGTACTAATTATACCACAGGAAAACAATTGAATTGTGCCAGTATATTATTAATTACACGAATAGCAAGGTAGAAATGTGCCTGACAATACAAACAATTGTTTTAAAATGCACAACAATACCAAAATATACATATGTTTCCATCCGAAAACATATCTGATTTTCTTTCTTTTTTTTTTGCTTTCCCTTTGCAAACTTAACAAGGGGGGTCTTTTTAGTTGTGGTTTATTTGTCTGTCATCTTAACAGGGTTATGGATAGGGTGTACAATTTACTAAGATTATTAACTATAGCCATAATTATATAAAGTTCAAAGGGGATGAAATGTGACAAGGCTCCTCCCACACACAGAAGCCCAACCTCCACCATCACCCCCCCCCCCCCGTTTTGGAAAAAGAAATAGGTTGATATATAGGTAACATGGACACTTCCTACATCGAATGTAAATTCGATGTGTAATATTATTGTATGAGGCATACGGTTCATTTTTTTTTTATAGCTTTGGGAAAAGACGTTTCTTTTAAGAAAAAAAGACTTTACAAATGATAATACACCTTTGAAGCCAACACAATTAACATTAAGAATATGAATCAATGGGCAAAATCGATAAACGTGGGAAGAAATTCATCAAATTTTCGACAAAAATAAACGCCAGTTTAGACCTAAGCAATTTTACCTGCATAAGAATAAGGATTTATATTGTCCGATAAAGATTGGTCAATAATTGACCAGAAATCTTATTAAAACCTGTATAGTGATATCTTTCATCATGAGCTTCCTAAACCAAAGCAAATATGATTTATGAATGACATGGAAAAAAGGGTTGACATCAAACGAGATTTTGTTAGTTTTCTTAATATTGCTCAATTAGACAATTTTCAATATTAAATGCAAAGGCTTGATTATACGTCGTTCCTTAAAAGATACCGTACAATTGATACGTTGCTGTCTGCACAAATTGCGATAAATTAGTAAGGAGCATATACCGTTGGCGATGTACTTCTTTATAATTACATTTACAAACAGGCAGACACCTATAATGTAATATACGTCCAACTTTGACTCTATGGAAATAGCTTCGATTCTCAAATATTTTGATATCTGGTAAGATAGAGAACTTAAAGAACCGTAAAGAAAAAAGTCAAATAAACAATACAATGTCACACATATGTCCTACATCTGGTGTAGAGACACATTTTCGTCATAAGAATGAAGGTACGGTTTTGCCTTTTTCTTTTCAAGTGATAGAACGAACATCAAATTTTGTTAACGAAACTGTAACACAAATATTGCATCTGAGGATATGGTATAATGAGTGCAGTAAGCAATATATGGATACTGTAGTAATTTTTTACAAGAAAAACGTAAATCAAAATTGTAATCATGTATAACTATCTTTGTTCATATCATTAAGGTCTAATTTATCTCATATTTTCAAAGTGCAGTTACCTCCCAATGGTTTAATTGACGATAAAATCAAATAATCAAAATACGGTACATGCAACATTTTGTCATCAACATGCTATAGGTACATAACGGAAAGGCTTTGGCAGAATGACAACAATACAGGAATATTGCAGGTCAAACTGGTTGGAAAATGCTAGGCTGTAATAATTAACATCTGTTTGATGAATTTCATAACATTTTTCTGTTTTCACAGGTTTTTTTTTTAATTTATGTATAAATTTCAGCTGGTGAAAGTTATCAGGAATCGAAATAACTAATAATTATTTAGGAAACGTGTCCGGGAGACGTAAAATTTCAAAATGAAACGAAAAATTATGAAATTTTCTCTAAGCTTTTGATTAATCATACTGATATTTTCAGGAATGATTTGGAGATTTGGTCAAACCTTTTCCGGGAAATATCCAATCAAACTAAAGAAACCTGTTTTTTTGTGTGTGTGTTCATGCCCCAAAATTACAAGATATCATGATCATTGGCTATTCGATGGATACAAATTACTGATTTACCTACGACGTTCTACAAATATAACATGTATAATGAGATGGTTTGAAAAACGTGCCTTCATAAATCATTATAACATTTAATTTGTGACTTTTTATACACGGCATACACGCAAATTAAATACATTTTACAACCTGCCCCGTTTGAGTTTATCGACATCGTAAATCGATTATGTTTCTCTCTCTCTCCATATCTATCTCTTTTGTAATATTTACTACCGTTGATATTGTCAACTTGCTTTTGTCCATGAGCAGCGTTATACCTTGGTTGCTCGTGCTGATAACAAATTGCAAATAATTTGTCATAAAAGAAGGCCTTGTACAAAAGAATTCTTCAGTAGCCTTCGTGTCATCTATTGTGTGTAACAATATTTTTTACCTGCCCTCGGTCGTTTGTAACTCGTAAATTTTTCTCTCGATACAGAAACGTAATGGAAGCATCGACATCTGTGTCATAATGCGCAGGGTATATCATTTAGCATTGTCCTTCCCCAGTACGAAACATGTACAGAGCGAGAGAGTCGACAACAAAAAAACTCAACTATGGACGATAATTAGAAAGGAAAATAACATTGGCTGCAACATACCTCCCACCTTATCTTTTCCTTGCCTTGCCTTTTGAATTCGGTGCCTCGATTTCTATAACTCTATAATGAGTCGATAATATGAGAGTTGCTTTTCAAAATGTATCCCGCCATTCATAGCGTTTCTTTCCACACGTTAAAATTCTTTTAAATGCAATACGAAATCCTCTATTGGACATTGCGTAGCACACAGGATTAAACGTACTGTTTATGTAGCAAAGATAATAAGAAAAGGAGAAAAAGTCATCACCCACACACGAGGAACAAGCAGCCTTGACGATGATAAGTACGCTATACGGCGTCCAACAGAGAACAAACGCACCGAGTAAAACGCTCAAGGTACGCACCGCTTTCGCTTCCTTCAAACTTATTATCACCGACGTCAGAGTTCTCGCTAGGTTATTCTCTTTCAAATTCAGTACTGACTTGATACTTTTCTTTTCAGAGGCCAACGACTGGCAACTATTCGGTCTGGTCATCCTGACACGTTCACCGTCTAATTCCACGTCTGATTCAGTGCTGATTCTGCTGAAGCTTGGACCGCCATCTTTGGAATAACGGTACAATGTTTTGTTGTTGCTGGAAGGTGTCCTGTCGTACTGATAAGAATACGTAGTACGATCTTCTTCGGTGTCGGGACAAGAATGAACCTTTGAACGTCTTATATCTAAATTATCCACAAAGTTTTGTTGCTTACGTTGCTGCTTTTGAACGGTAGGGCTCCCATCGTTGTTCGGGGTTGCTGACGGGCTGAGATGGTTCTGTTTTTGGCAACCGTTCGTTTGAACTAACACTTCCGATTTTAATATATTGTGCAATTTGGTTTCACATTGTGCAATGTAGGAGCTGGAATCTAAGTTCGGTGCATCCATCTTCTGAGCCACGTCATCCCAGTCGTCTGAATCTGGCTCTCGGTGGGCGTCTACGTCACGTGGTCTGAGTTGATGAGACGCCCGACTGGACGTTGTCTCCCTCGTACTCAATCGACCTATTATTTTGGCTTCCCTGCGAACTAACTTTCTAGTTAACCTGTAGATTTTCGCATATAGAATGAGAATAATTAATAATGGCAGCCAATAGATAATAACTATTGATAGGATGGTGTAAAGGGGATTGCTGAAAAATTGCACCTCGCAAGCATCGGCTTTCACTGTCCTCTTTCCTTCGATATATTGCCAACCGATGATGGGAACAGAAAACAAAATGGCGGAAGCTACCCATGACACCGTGATTAGCACCAAGGCTCTCTTCTTAGTCATGGTTTGTCTATAGGTCATTGGGTTAGAAAGAACGTGATATCTATCAATACTAATTAATAAAATACCCAAAACCGATGCGGCACAACAGAGGAAATCGAGCGACAGCCAAATGTCGCAAATCACGCTTCCAAATGGCCAGGATGACAAGAGATAGTAGGAAGTATAAAGTGGCATGGAACACAGCCCAATCGTCATATCTGCAATCGCCATACTGAAGATGAAGTAATTACTCACAATCCGTAACCTGTGCTCACGTTTGAACGCAACTAACACTAGTAGATTTCCTAGGAAGGTAAGTAGCGACGCTATGGCTGAAATCACGGACAAAATAGTGACAGTAACTGTGCTTAGTTCACGGGGTGGAGGGATTCCGCTCGTAGTCTCGTTCATGGTGGTCCAGGTTGATGGAATGCTGGATGGTAAAACTATATCAGTCGTGGACATTTTTCCTTCTTTTTTCTCGTCTCTTCTTTTTCCCTTTATTTTGTTTTGATTTCACATAGGATACGTTTACAGCAAACGAATTTTGTTTAATAGCATTGGAATATGTCTTGTGTTGACATAGATGCTGATCGATGACGTCACAAGTTGGACGGAAGAGATACCGACTTTAAATGTTACACAAATGTCAGATGTTTGTCATTCACAAAAAGAAAGAAACAAAACATATCGTATTCACTCCGCCGAAAGAAAGTAACATTGCTATTGGTACGTAGTGATAAGCAAATGTGTTATCAGATTGGTTTGCATTTCACATTGCCGCACTACTGAACTAATTATTACTGAACGATTATTGCAACGCACTGCATCTTGTTTCGAAACGTTTCAAGGCATTTTTCCTCGATCTGCGAGAACTGAGAAGCATTGGAACATTTTCCGAAATAACAATCCTTTCAGACCGTTATACTACACAGATCCCCATTACAATATACAGATACATAATGTTGTTCACAGTAATCAAGAAAACTTTTGAAAAATCAATGACATCCTCGATAGTTTTTCTTTTGTTTTGTTTTTTTCCACAGAAAGATATAGCTGAAATGTCTTGCCTTTTTAGGTATGTTAAAATATATCCATACTCAAAATATTATCCAGTCTGATCGATGCGCAGTTCCCATCAAATATTTCACAATCTTGGTTAATAAGCTTCAGAGAAATGTTTCATGACGTACCTCCAAATGTTCCCATTTTGCAGATGCTCTCAAAAGCGTTCCCAAAGAGAAATTCTTTTCAATGTCTTATTCTGGTAGCGAGAGAGGTGTGCCATTATTTTCCACTAAGCATTATATAGTTTACCCCCTTTAGGAGTGGTATTTAGCGTAGACTATTACCTCTTAGCAATATTTACGACCAAAGACGACATCATTGTATGATGGATAATGAAACAAGAGATGTCTCGACTCTCAGTCAGATGTTTAACACGTGATACCGTTCCTCCAATCAGAAATGGGTAAAAGAGGGAGAGAAATCTCATCGGCTAAAATACCTATACGAATGAAAATAAATCACAATGTTTAGCACCAGATGACGGCATTTTTTAAATCAAAAATATCTATGAGCCGTGAAATAAATATAAGCAAAGAGAGGGGTATTTTGGGGATTGGCATTTCTTGCAATTCAGGTGTGGATTTCAATTCGCAAATGAAGTGTTTTAATCACGAACCACTGAAATTAAACTGAAATGAAAAAAACAACTAAGGAATGAAATAAACACCACCTTTTGAGCACCTTTCTCATTCATTTCAACACAGAGGGGTAATTATAGTCATGGATCAATGAAATGTGAAGATCATGTAGAGTATATCAACAAAACCATAATTCGCTTGTAATCTAAATGTTTAAAGAATATTGAGAAACCTTCTTGCAGCTTGAAAGTTCAACACGGCAGACTTTTCATTTTTGAGCCTTTACTAGGTTCATTTTAATTTTGTATACTTTCATGATATATAGAAATATTAACGATGTATTGAAACCGTGTCCTAAAGAAACAGTCATTAATTAAAGATCACTGAACATTGGAAAACAAAATATGAAAATAAATTATATTTATTTGCGTCAGTTTAGTAAAACATGCCCTGCATAAGATGTTATTAGTGTTGCTGTTTTTTTGTTGTTTTGTTTGCTCAAGTGTATATCTTTATTTCTCAATATTTTCCCGCTCATTATTTTACAGTCGCTTGGAGAATTCGTATTCCAAAATTATCTTTCCAAAGAAAGGTGCCAACAAGACCACCATAATTACTTAATTTACTCAAATGTGTGTGGGTTTTTTTTTAAGTCTATTGGTTGCGTAAAACTATGTATCTTTAAATGAGTTTGGTACAGGAAGTCAGAAGTAAGAGTATATACACTGTACAAAAAACTAACGTCGTTCTTCATATTATGTAGATTGCAAGAGAGCTTTGGCATTTTCGGATTAGCTAATATATAGAATACAAAATGGAAGGTTAATTGTGACTAACGTTGGGAGGATATAGTTGCTACAGCAATCACAGAGTTCTCTATCGTATAATTTCCCAATGGACTAGTTTGAAGCCAGGGACGTTTGATCAATTTCAAATTAACGAAAATGGCTTGAAGAGACAGACATCAAAGTATATATAGAGAAAGTTTCAAATCGATTGAATGATTATTACTAGTAGTTCTAGAATGAGGCTATCAACCAGGGCAAAGACCTTTTTCTTCCTTACTTCTTTGATCAAATAATTAGCAACAAATGAGGACTTTTGTTGCTAAAGTACGCTTATAAGACATTTGAGAACACTCAAAGTCGATTAAACACATCCAAGCTCGTAATGAACAATGATTCCCATTTTATTATTTCTTTCAAATTTCTTTCAATAAATATTACCGTACCTTAACGATTATTATTATTCCTATCATTATTATTATCATTATTATTATTACTATCCAGCATGTAAAGTAGCGTATAAAACATGAAGCTAATGTGTATTATACATATTCAAACCATGCGTACATTGCTATTAAATAATTAATGTAATACTGTTGGAGACGTCTCTATTAAAAGCAGATTTTTGTATTATTTTAGTCACTTCATTCTTGTTAGAGGACTGTCACACACATAATTAGAATATTAAAGATGTATATAAAATGTGATGATAACCGCTTTTCTTGTGTAGTAATTTATTTATATGTTCAATATTTCAATCTATTTTTATAACAAAAAACATTCTCACATATTCCATTGGCAAAATATTCATATCTCTTTAAGTATTAGGCCTACTTGATTATCAATATGTCAAATCACTACATATTGATAGACTTTGTGTGAAAGATGAACGTTTTTCACCATATTGACGAATTCTATATAAAATGTTTGTGTATTTGCCATTGTAAATAAGAATCTCAACATTTCAAGTTCTACGATGAAAACTACGAGAGGAGTGTAGACACGTGAGTTTATATTCATACTAGAGGAGATATTATTATGCGCATCGAATTAACATTTTCCTTCACTTTAGGCACAAATAAATGAAAAAGCAAATGCATCATGAAAATATTAAATTGTGACAAATGTATTATAAAAAAATTCGATGCCGCTAGTCCTTTGTAGTTATAAAACTAATTTCGAATGATTGCTCAAGCAAATAAAATTGTCATTAGTAAGGTAGAACTTGTAAATGGAATTGTTGATAGTTGATTACCTTGGAACACAATGGTTCTTATTATGAGCATACAAAAATGCAAA
>KN883346.1:50776-62454 GCA_000934455.1 Apostichopus parvimensis | reverse complement strand
CAGTCCTTCCTACCTAACAAACACCTAGAAAATCAAACTTTTGCGGTACCTTGCATTCAAGGTTCCTATAGGGTTTCATTCACAGCATATTCTTAGTTCCCATGCGATAGTCATACCTGACAGGACTAACGTTTGAATGAATCCACCGTCGGGTTACAATGTAATGACGCACATATACATGCAGCCTAAAAATGCTCTCTGGGTTAGTCTAAACTGCTTTATATCATTACAATTCTTCTTTTTTAACGTTCAATGGTGCAATTCTCGAGGTCTGTTCTACTTAAACCACTAACTTCAGGTCATTGCACGTTCTTTGAATCAAGAAAGGTATTTCCTGGTTTAAAAGTTGAAAAATTACTTCAGACTCGAGAAATAGAAACTAACTAATTTGTGGGCAAATAAAAACTTGTAGGACAGCACTTTCTGTGATGTTAATGTTTCATATCTCACTATAATAAAAAATAAAAAATAAAAAGGTTTTACTTTAAAAAAAAGAAGAAGAGAGTTTTACCGAATTAAATGAGAATATTACACGGCTTAGTCATGACGGAGTGGTATGACGTAACAACAAAAAAACACACAAACCCATTTATGCAGTTTTATCTATTAATAGAAATTTTTCAAAGTGATATTTTCGTTTTTGATGGTTTATAAAACCGCTTTCAATTTGATAAGAGAACATAAATATACATCTTTTTGTGATAAGCTAAGCAATTAAAATGAATATTCCTTCAAATGAAAATAACAGACTCATTTTATGAGCTAATCTAGAACGTTTCTTATCATTTTTATAGTGTCAAACTAATTGAACTGAGTATAAACATGAACTGTTTGTATTTCCGATATATGTGGCAGATATCCGCTTTATTTTTTATCTTTTTGTCTTTGCCATATCAGGGTGAATGTGAAAAGCCTGTGTGCTAGACCATTTTTGGCGGCAAATCGATTCCGATGTGATTTGAAGCGCAAAGGATGCTCGGTTCGTTGAGTACTTGTCGAGCATTCATTCTCGCATGAAGGCATTATTCGTTTCCAGCTGGGGGTGTCCGAAACTTTCCTAGCCAGCCTCGTGACCCAAAAACAACCAAAACATTTATTGTTTTACTTCGTAAAAGTTTTATGTATTGCGATCACTGTTCTCATTCTTAATGTAGAAATATACCAAACCTTTAGTAAACATAGGTCGAACTCGTTTCTTATTTCCAACATGATCTCATGAAAATCAGGGGTATAAAAGGCATTTACTGTTGTTTGCAGGTTATGCTTGATACAACGAAATTTTACTCAGGCTATGTATTTGTTTTATTCAAAAACAACTTACGGCCACCTCAATAATAATTTTTCATCATTTAGTGACTTAAAAAATATTCTGGTGGCTAATGTTGATTGTTTAACAACATTGCTTAAAATTGTCTGAATCTATAGGTGAAAACCACATCGTCATAGCATTTTGTATCGCGAAGGTTTAAAATAATGTGTGCTAATTTGTAAATGCATCTGACAACAGAATGTATGACGTTATCAGGGCACTTTCGCTGAAAATATCTTAAATTGACAATCCTTTATCCACAGACGAAGAGAGTATTTCTACCCCAAAAAGAAACATTTGGATACAACTCTAAGCTTGCACAGAGAACTTTGACAGCTAAGCAAACATATCGTATCAGGTTTCAAGGATAAATCAGCAAAGAAGATTATAGTTGCCTAAGTAAAGCTTTTGAAGAGCATTTGCCCAGATGACATCACAGACCCCCTACATATACTGCGATCCAACTTCCTGGAGTAGTTGAAGTAGTTTAGCCAGTCAAACTATGTTACATTCAATCAACCATATCTCGAGTTAGGGGTAAGATATTGAAATGGGGTTTTCAACTAGCCGTATATGGAATATTATTCTCTTTAATATACGTTTCGCACTGTTTGTCACTATCCTTTTCAATGTATAATCCAACTTTTCTCATTTCACTCGGGATTAATTCAATAATCATGAGCTCGATATATAAGAATACTTTTGATTTGATTTCAACAAATTTAGCCACTATTGATGTGAATGTTAGGGTATTTACTCTTCTATTACAGTGTCCCGCACTTAGACCGAAGTAGAGATATGAGTCGATACTGCTTTCTTATTTGTCATTAACAGGGTCCTAGTAACTTCAGTTCAGTGATCTGCGAGAATATGTCAATGCCCGTACGTAGACTAGATAAGATGGGAAAGTTCGCTCACCGTTACGACCATTACTTAATATTTCACCAAAGTCGAGATTATTCACTAAGTCACTTGTTATAACTATTTCACTTGTGGATTTAAGTAGATCAACACTTGTCACTTTTTCAGGCTACTAAATAGCTAATGTTAACGATTTTCAACTGATAACTGACCATTGGGTAACAAAAAGGATAGGCCATGGCAGTTCCGTATCGTTTTTAAATTCACAAAACCCTCCAACCAAGTTTAGGGCCTGAATATCAACCTTCCCGTCGATTGAACCACCTAACGTTGGCCTACCCCCACAACCCATGAGCTTGAAGGTCTTTATTTAGCTGTAGGTCGGGAGGCGTGGGGATGTGGCGGATGGTGGGATAAGGGTGTGTGAAGTGTGGAGGTGTGGGCGTGGGTGTGGGGTGTGAGGGATGTGGGGTAAGTGGGGGATGTGGGTGTAGGTTCTTTGCTAAATCCGTTTTGCATCATGTGTTATCAATAGTACGTGTGTAATAACAAAACGTGTCCATCATTCAATTATTGTATGGAAAGACGTTGAAATTGTGCATAGCCGTTGTATATAATGTAAAATCTTTTTTATCGTTACTTTAAAGATATTCGGTGAAATGTTCCACATTTGTGTCAGTTTTTCCTTCTCCTTCGCTACCCCCCCCCCCTCCCGCCCCTTCCTTTTTATTTTGTCTACTAATTTGGAGAGGTCCCTAGACCTATTTTTTCTTACGTGTGTAGTAAAGAGAAAATATCTTCAGGCGATAACGATCAACAACTTTAATGAGACCGACTAACACTTATAATTACTCAAAGTATTCCTTGTTTAAGTTTACATAATGAATTCCAGATACAGTATAGTCTAGTTATACACCTTCTTTGTATGTGCATATGATCGGTGATAAAAAAGGATTCCCACAAGGTCTTCTAAATCTAGCGCATGGTCTTGTCTTATCAAAATATTCATATAACTTTCTTTCTTTTCTTTGATGGCATTCGACACATCAGCCCAGTAATTAATCAAAAGCTGATTGTAATTATTAGAATGATGAATTGTTATTTACTATACCTTCACGGTAATATTACCTAGAAAGTCATTCATATTCCATAAATTGAGAGTGACGTTAATGAAACTGAAGGGAGGTTTCATGCTCCCTTGGAATGTACACTATACATAATTCATGTTATCGAGTTCTTTCTCCCTAAGTCAGCGATGTACCGTCCCACAAACCTAATCACATTTTCTCGCACCAGTGAAAGTATGTCATTTCACAAGATTAAAAGCCTTGTACCGGAGTATATATAGCATATAGACGGGGAAGACGTTTCCTTGGAAAACGGAAGAGGCATACCAGATAACTATTGCACTGCATATATGGTCTATTTTTGACAAGATTGACTTCGTTCTTGAGTAAAAATACGGTGATTGGCTTAGCAAGAATCACGGTTTGACAAGAATCAAGCTGAGATAATTATGTCCCCAAGAATGACAGTATCTCCTGAGTTCAAATGTCGGAGAGAAATTTGGTCAAAAAAAACATAAAGTGTAGAAAACTTGTTCGAAAGAAATTGAATACATTACTATAGCCTATACTCGTTATCCACAAAGAAACTATATACTGCATGTTGATCTAAAGACATTCCATAGACACGATTAACTTGCAGATATTTAATTGTAAACATACAACTGATTGAAAGGAGGAATTAATATTCGAGAGTTTTAAGAGTCACGGTTTTTTCTTTCTTGCATGTGTGTTTACGTGCCTGTTTGTTTGTCCTTTGCTCATTTAATAAATAAAATAAATAAATAAATTACGAAAATAGACAAACATTTTACCTCTTGCGGTCTCATTTGGACAAGCTTTATGTGATGTTTTTGTGGGGGTTTTTTCTTCTTTTCATTGTAGTAAACACGGTTGTTGATTTACAGTATAGATTTTCACTTAGTTTCAAGTGTTTTATTTACTTTATTTTCTTTATTCAGTTTTGGCATGTTTGTGGATGAGTGTGTTTGTACCTTAACTCGTTATAAATATCTTCGGTATAATGCAGAACAAAATTGCCATGGTGATAAAAATGTATTTATGAGAGATTGTACAATATATATAGAGAGAGAGAGGGGGGGGGTGGGGGATACTTCGATATATGCCAGTGCGTGATAACAGATAATGCTTCGATATATATATGGATGTAGCCAATGCTTCGATATATGAGTAATTACACGCAATTCCTCAAAATATCAGTGATTCTAGGTAGTGTTTCTATATACGAGTGACTATAGGCAATGCTTCGATATGTGAGTGATAATATAGGCAATGCTTCGATATATGTATGAATGTAGCCAATGCTTCGATCTATATGTGCATGTAATCAATGCTTCTATATGTAACAGGGTTGATTTATCACCACCCCCCTATAAAAATTAACTTTAAAGTATTTGTTATTAGAGGGCGCGCGACAATAATAAATTTGTTGCTGTATAACGCCTTAAGACGAATCTCTACGTTATCGCTCTCTCCTACTTTACAGGTAGGTTGATGAATATTTATGGTCATTTAACAAACTATAAACTAATCATTAAATGTAAAACATGTTACTATCTTAACTAATGGTAAATCATAGTAAATGACTCTCAACTGTAGTAAATATCAGGATAGAAGTAAATCGTCGCTATTAGCAGACCTAATGTTATAAGTGTGCATGTTAGTATAGTCCAGGAGGCGACGATCGCCTGTACATGTAGCCACTAAAACGTATTGTTTGTTATATTTCATTATTAATTCAGCCTTTTCATTAGTTATTATCATGATAATCCAGTGCTAGGGTGCTTCGAGGTCAATTTATGACATGTGTGTTCTACCTGGATGCAAACTTACGTGTTTAACCAGAATTATTGCAACCGCTATAAAGTCAATTCAAAAGGTTGTGGATAAACATGAACGTACGGTTGAGCGCCGGTTGCTATACATTGTCTGCGCATACGCAGTCGGTATTTAACTAGGGGAACCCCCTTATTATTGTCTACTTAGGAATTCCTCATTTAGGGACCGTCTTAACAGTTGTATTATTAGTTTGTATTGTTTTGGGCTCATTTTAGTAACGGATTTAGGGTTAAGTGTAATTTATTTAAGAAGTTTTACCATTGTTTTTCTATTATTTCTTTCCAATGTAATTATATGCAAAATAGAGACCGAGATAAGAATCAGTTACAATAATAAATTTGTTGAGCTTATAACGCCTAAAAGACGAATATTTACGCAATCGCTCTCTCCTACTTTACAGGGGTATAGGATCTTGGCCATCCTGTTACATGCACATATGAGTGACTGAAGGCAATTATTCGATATACGAGTGTCGCGTGCATGAATAATTTAATTGTTACGCAGAGGGAGCCCAATGTATTCACGAAAAAGTCTGCTTTATATCGTGTGAGTACATTGTAACAAAATAGAAATAAATTGTTGTTCCCTTGTATTGCACCTCTATCATTCACAATAATACAACCCAGTATAGGAATGTTTATAGGTAAACTGAACGCATCTTATGATCCCTGTAAGGGCTCCCTTCGACGCCGAGTTGATTGCTGACAAAAAAGGCCGCCCTGGGCAAAAATTTATAAAAAGATTTAAAGAGAATAAAAGAACTCTTTCGATCAAATATCAAGATCTTATTTCCCTGTTTCCCTTCAGCAAGGACTGAAAAAACTCAACAAAACAGCCACTGGATGGTCACTTCACAAGAGTTTGTGTCATTTGGCGGTGCTGTAATCGCTTGTGTGCGAAAGAAAATCAGCAGCCGATTGAAACTTCCCTTAATGATGTTTCACAGACTCAGTCACCAGAGTATTTTCAAAATGGTCGTTGAGACATTAGTCTATCGTGATCATGTTTTGAAGTTAATTACTATAGGTATCATTGTTCGTATTTAATGTTTTGTTATCTCTCTCTCTGTCTCTCTTTGCTCTTTTTGGATTTGATCCTTTTAAAAATTCATCATCATTACATTTATACATCTCTCTCCACGTAAATGCGTACATTGTTAAATTGTGTCTTACATTTCTATTACAATGATTAAATATGTGTATCATATAGGATGTCACCATTAACTGCACTCTCAGTGCATTCATAGTTAAACAGGACAGCTTAGCTTGTATCTGTTTTCTCGTCAATTTATTATCACATTAAGACATAAATATCAAGCTAACGCCGAATGAAACTGTCTTGCCATGAACGAAAGAACGTGTTTCCTTCGCCTATATCCTCACAACAAAAACAAGACCATTTCACGTATAGACATTTGCGAGCAAAGTATGGATAACAGGGTCAACATTCATTATAGATAAAAACATGCAAAAAGTTCACTACTGTACAGTAATAATAAACATAATACAGTAGAAGTGTCGGTTAAAAAAAAATTTTTTTTTAAACTTTGCATTCAAGCATAGTTTACTCTGCGTATAACTAAATTTACATATATGTTGCCAGGAAGACGATATTATTGTCATGGAATCATCGGCAGATTTCATATTGTTAGAGGGATGGTTACTGGATCTACAGAGTACCTCTACAGGGTCCATAGTCGTGACCTCAAACCACAGGATTTCAAAATCTCAGGGACCACCTCAATCATGCAGCTTACACAGTTTTTAGTATATCCACAACCCCCAACCCATCCCCCAACCCCATGTGGTAGAAAGGTACAGTAATGGTCACTGGTGTTCAGACTTCAACAAACATTTTACTACCGTCACCCTCAAGAAATCTGGCCTTCCTGTGACATTTAAGTTGACTGACTTAACCTATCTCAATTACTTAGATGAATTAAAGGTAGAACCATTAACACCTTTTGAGGCATTTTCTGAATGTTATGCTAATGACATTTAAATACGAAACATTCCATCTAGCCCACGATATCTAGGTCAGGCTTTTTCCACTAACAGTCAGAAAATTGCTCTACATCGGTAACGTTGCTTACATCGTAATGTCTTATTCAGGGTTTTGTCGTGTCTTTTAATTAGGGCTGTACGTAACACTGTGCATTAGATTTGAAAATGAAAACTTAAAAAATGGATTAATGTGGTCATATTTTCTTCGTAATCAGGTATAATGCACACGTATAAGTTACGCTACACTGTATATACCATCATGGTATTGTCATACTTTTCCGATAAAAAAGGAGATGCACTTTACTTTAATTCAGTTGCAAGAACTGAGTTGTACATTTCACTTCATTTTCTAATTGCCCGCGTTCACACACTGGATATAGTTTAATCAACTCATGTTCATATGTGTTATCATTGTGCAGATTCCCTCTTCAACCTGACCTCAATTTTATTAGCCCGAGAAGAAGACGAACACTCGAAACTAGGACAGACTGTCTACTTCTGCAGCAATTAGGTTCAGCTAATAATACAGTCTCAAATACAATCTCAATACAGTATCAATGAAAGACTACATCTTTTACAGAGACAGGTGGAATTTGAGGCCCTCTGTGCTTACACATATGACGACAAATACATTGAGTATCCTACCACTGACGCTATAGGTGAAATATTTAGTTAGGCTTCTAAAACGTCTAGTTAAAGAAGGATGACTTTAGGTAGAATTAGTCTTAATACTTTGTAGTCAAAGAAATCAAATTAAGTGCTTTGATAATGTGTCTATAGGCTATTAGGTATTCAAGATATTCACCGATTAAATATGCTATATATTTGAAATGCTCCGTTTATGCTAATTATTGATGATGCCGTTGATTCCTCGTTGCAGGTCTCTAAATATTAATATTAATTCAATGTAATTTCACACATTCTACAGTCTGCAAAAAACAATTGTTCTTTTATCGTCATATAAACAACACAACACCTTTGGATGACATGTAACATCATCATCTGACAAATTTGTCAAAAAGTCTGATTTTGATCCCCATTGGGTTTTGTCAGTGTTGCATCTGTGTAACTGACCAAATCATGGCCTGTGTATTAGACTAGATATTATCCAGTCACTTAAAACGATGAACCTCAGGAGTTATTTCTCAAAACATAAAAGTGGTTGAGAAATACAGCCTGGACTGATTGATAACAGTGGCTTTTCAAAAGGTCTATTACATATCAAAATTGTTTTCTTTTTTCTTTCTTTTTTCTTTCTTTTTGCCTCAAATAATCCTTTAAAGTGGTCGAACGATAGTGCAATCCTCGCAAAGAGAACATAAATATGAATGATAACCAACTGAAGGCTGTAGTGTTAATTTGTCACGTAACACATGTGTACTCATACTCCAGTCTTGTCTTATCATTCACGTCACGCGGTCACGCCTTGCAAGTCTTTCCCTGTCTAGTATTGCGTTCTCTTGTCTCATCTCATCTGCTTATACCTTATCTTGTCTCGTCATTTCTCTTTCGTCTCACAGGTTATCATTGCCAGCCAAAAGCGCAGCTATCTGTGTATGCATTTTATTTAGTTATCATTGTTTGCTCATCATGCTGTCTTGTATACGTCGGTACTATGTTGGCTGCTCTTCCTTTGTTTTGACCCTGTCTCTGGTTTTCTCATCTTGAATTGTCTTCATCTTCTCTGTCTTGTCATGTATCGGTATGTCCTCCATAGTTTGTCTTGTCTTGTGTTAACTCGTCTTGATTTTATCTTCCCACATACAGTTCTTTGTACTTCTTTGTCCGCTCTTTCCCATTTTTTTACTCTCCTTTGATTTGTAATCTGTTTCAGTTTCTCAATGATGAACACATTTAGCTTATAGCTTAGATTGCATTTAATTATTATTATTTTAATAAGATTTCGTAGCTCGTTAAACACTGACAATGTTTTGTCCCTTAAGAAATTTTCAAAAAGAAGTATGTATCTAACTTTTGTCTCCTCATAGAATCCTAATTAATCTTTACTTTGTTTAGGTGATCACTGAAACAGATAATTCCAACTGGTAATCTTTATATTTTCTTGTGATATAAATAATATCCCCTTTCTTTTTTATCTTCTTCATGCAATCTTTTTTCATTCCCGGTTACAGAATTTGTAATAGTCGTTCACACTTTTATCTTATCTCGCAATTGATCCTCGTGCACGAAAACCGTCCTCAACGAAGAGGCACTAGCAATAAGACGCAACCCCATTAGTTGGTGGTCTTTAATTAACACAAAGTCGACCTTGATGACAGAGCGAATCTGGTCACCGTTTCATCCATCAGTCTTCGCTATCTCTTGACCAGAATTGATGAGGTCAATACTTACTATCAGCATCAATTTCGTCATTTGCCAATCGCAAAATGGACTTCCTAGACTTAGGTCACTAGGAACGGATACCCCACCTTTCAAATAATATAATTCAAAAATTTCTCTCTGCCTCTCTGTTTTATCACCATGCAGACTCTTTTTAAGGTGAAAACAAATTCTTATACCTTCGATAACACAACTGAAAACGCGCGCGCCCATTATGTATAAATAGGGAGACTTGTTTGAAACTACAGTGTTGAGATTTCTGGCGGATTTTAAATTATGATGGTGCATTGCCTACTGTCTTACGAGTGACTGTTGCCGATGATAAATTAGATTGAATATGAACTAGGATTAATGGCAAATAGAGGATGAACAGCAGTTCGCAGACGACAAGACATTAGACGAAAGACCAAGAATAGAATCTACCGTGGCTTTATAAAACCTCTGCTCTTCTGTTTTTATTATACCACCAGATCGAGGCCATTGTGTTGTTTCAAAAGGCGGCGGATGCTACTTGTCAGAGCATTCCTGCAGCCGTCAATATGTCGAAAACGGTACTTAGAAGCTGAGATGGAACATGCATGATATGTCATGGCACTGTCAACACTGCATGCCAAAGAAGCGATCTGGCAGGAGTTACTTCACAATACATCATGTACCTGCAATGAATGGTAAGCAAGACTATGGACAAGATATATCATGTGTTTGCAATCTCTTGTTTAATTCCCATTAAGGCAATTATAAGGCACGAAACAGAAAGAGGCTGGGGTGTAGCCTTAGCAGATATTGGTGGAATACGTCCAACTCTTTTAAGATTTGGATGCCTTCCTTGGGGTCTGAATAGACCTATAATACAATACAATAGAATACATACAACACAATACAAACCAGTGCAATACAATGCAATGAAATACAATGTAATACAATACAACATTATGCCATACAACACAATACAATAAATGACAATACAATATAATAAATTACAAAACAATATAATAAATTAAAATACAATTCCAATTAATTACAAAACAATACAATAAATAACAATACAATACAATACAATTCCAATTAATTACAAAACAATACAATAAATTACAATACAATACAAATCCTTTCAGAGCCTTTCTGTGAAGTTTATTTAAACCATGTAAATTATTCATATTCATAAATTTAATCAAACATCACACTGATGTTTCATATTCTTTACGCTCATTTTAATTTATCTCATTTTGAATTCTCCAAAGCAATAACAGACTTTTTGTGGAGGAAATCTATATATAGAACTTCAAGAAATGAATCTACTAACCCTCATTTCTTGCTTTCAGTTATTAACCTCAAAAGCTAAGACAAAAAACGAAAAGTTTACGACATTCAATAATATTTGAAGAAGACGGCCTTCCTGGTATCCCTACCCTGGAGGAAGTTCTTCTTTTTTTGATAATCATTGGTTTGGGGTTCAATTTGGGTTTCAAAGTCTGTTGTATAGTCATGTGTAATGTTAAGATTACAGTAAGTCGATGCAATTTTGTATTCAAGAAGAGCTCTTCACTGCGCCACAGGGTGTCTGCAACCTAACCACTCGATGCAAATGCCCAAGTCGAAATTCTTTTAAACTATAGACGTGTGGATTGTTTGCAAAGCTTGTATAATTCAATAGGACACGGAAGTCAGCAGCATAACACATCTAAAAGAAAGATAAGACCTTGAAGAAGCCAATTGTATATCAGAAATTCATGGTGAAGGGACATAAGTAGCAATGTGCATTGATAATAGAATGAGATGGTGGCAATGATATAACAGGGCCCCATAATATATCAATATCCAATGCAACATCAGTAGAAATTAGTCAAGTGCCTGTTATCTTATCCTAGTGGTAAAACCTAGAGTCATCAAGGACACCCTCGAGGACGCCCAAAAGCCATCTGCTTTAAAAAAATACTAGTGTTCTACTATAGAGGGCGCGACGAAACGTAAGATATCAAACTTCTGTGTCGGTTTCAAGCCATTATACGGACAAATTGTCGGTGCTAATAAATCAATAGGTAATGATCTGTGTACCTTAGAATATATACCCTTATGTACCTACGTCGCACCGTTCTGTTTTCAAATATTTCTTCCTGGGATTCGCCGTTAGAAATCACAAAAAAAAAAATTTCATTGGTTAGCATCATGATTGATTCAAAAGAGTAAACCCAAAGGCAAGTACGTCACATAGCAGGACTAGTTTCGTTCGTTCAATATGTG
>KN883346.1:26510-39675 GCA_000934455.1 Apostichopus parvimensis | reverse complement strand
AACGTTTTAATAAATGGTGCCTCCTCGATCTTATTTTGACCAATTACTATAACTTATCACCTTCAAACCTTAACTTCTTCATTTGAAATGAAAAGTTGACAAATGTTCCCGTCTTGTTTGACCTCTAATTTAATTTCCCTGACGAGAAAAGTTCAGTCAGGCGACCGACTGTCGAAATAAGTTTCATGTTTTTTAATCCAAAGTGACAATTCCTACAACTCTGATCTCTATCGTGATGGTTTGAGAGGACGGTATACCTTTGCTCTTGGAAGTTATTAGATTAAACGAAGGGGTTCCATTGATAACTAAAGGCTTGCATTTGTTAGTTGTGTTAGCGCCTTTACAACTCTAATTTACACATGAACTTACATAGGCTACACCTCTATTATCGTCACATAAACGCTGACCATCAATTCTAACATATTTCTCTCATGTAAAGTTGTGAACTAGCTTTAATATGCTATAGGCCTATCCTGTTGGTATCCGAATCAAGTAGTTCCGTTCACACGAGAGATGTAGGTCGCTTTTTTATGTTTTCTTACCCGATTTGAACTCTTTGATAATTTTACCAAACCCGCCTCACTGCCGGATGTTACTCAAAAAGATTTTACTTCATTAAGCGAAGACAAACCCGCGGAAGTTTTCAAACTTGAAACTTTAATTAGTAGGTAATTGAAGATTCCGGTTTTACCACTCAGATCATTTTTGTATACAGTTTCCATTGCAAATAAAAGAACATGTCGGATTTTGTATATACCCCTTCCCATTAATATTTGAATTAAAAATCTCCTCGTGCTAATGAACTTCATACGATCGATACACTCTCGAAGGTGTAAAGTAACAAATCACAACATGCGATTGTTCACTCTGCATTAGAAGTCTTCTTCCTTGTGGTTTAAATTTTCTTCATTATTATCTTAATTTTTAAAATTGCGATTCTATCGTTGAGAATGTCGTGATATTTTGTAAGACGTTTATCAAAAATGTCACAACGGAACCTTTTAAATCCATCGATATTTTTCGGTACATAACTCGATGTAAAACATTCCTCCCACCCCCCCCCCAACCCCAACCCTTAGCATGTTGAAGACAAAAGTGTATCAAACTTAATTATCTCATTCTGTCTCTCTTGTTTTGTATTTCAAATTTGCTCAGAGTTAATTCCTTTTCTCCCATGGAAATGGTAAGAACAAAATAGCGGGGGTGGGGGGGGGGGCTTATTTGAGGTATCGTATCCCTCTTGATCTATTTTTAAATTTTTAAATAATCATCGCTCAAAAAGAGCCACGTGAAAGAATGTAGATAAGATTGACTGAAAGTATAACAGATTACACAACATCGGTTCATTGACCGGTTTGATATGTAAAATATTATGAAGTTTCTAACATTCATGAAAGCAATTCATTTCATGTCAAGTGGAATTTGTGGTAAATGGTATACATGAAAGTATCATATATTAAAGTACAATATTTTGCTCATAAATGAGATGGACAATTTCCAAAGTAATACATTTACATTATTATTTTTTGGTCTTAACTATACATTCTGGTTTATTAATCTTTTTAATTAGTACTTTAATCACTATAATTTAATTAGCTTACAAGATGTACCAATCTACCAAAGTGTAGTCATGTAGTGGGTCTCGTAACACAGGGACATAGTTTGATAAAATAACTAAATAATACATAATAAATAAATATAATAATCAAGGAAGAGCACAAAAGCCTATAGGAATAAGGAGACTTTTTCAGATGGCTTTCCAATTTAATAGTTTATCAATTTGAATGTTTTGCCTTGAGGTAAACTTGAAACGAGGTAACTTGATTTTAATTAGGTTCAGCGACCTACTTGACATGTGTGGCTCGATAATATATTCAGTTTACAACGATTTGAATCGGAACTAATTAAAGACAATATGTACACTGAAACGTTATAGATCTGCTATTAAACTAGGTTATTTGAACTCGAGGGAATAACCTGAGCTGTGACGTAATCACTCTCCTCATCTCATAGGTAGACCACAAATGTTGCTGAGTGAACAAATGGAAACCTTTCATTAGTTTCTTACTATTATTTAATATTTCAGGTGCAAAGAGGGTGTACATCGTCACCATTCCCTCTCCCCCCCCCCACCACCACCACCGTCATCCATCGCCTGATCACACAGGTTAATACTGAATGATACTCATACAATGTATATGTACAACCGATATGGAAATCCCAGGAATCTCTCGTATAGTAGACTAAATATTGCTGTGCGGCAAATTTCATACATATATAGACATACGTAGTATACTATATATACATACGTAGTGTACTACATATAGACAAACGTAGTGTACTATATATAGACAAACGTAGTGTACTATATAAAGACATACGTAGTGTGCTATATATAGACATACGTAGTGTACTATATAGAGACATACGTATAGTGTACTATAAATAGACATACGTAGTGTACTATAGGCCTATATAGACATATACGTATAGTTTACTATATATACATACGTAGCGTTCTATATATAGACATGCTATAGTGTACTATATATAGACATGCGTGGTGTATTATATGTAGACATACATATAGGGTAACGACAAGGACAGTTATACAGGTAATTCCCTCAGTAGCAGTAAAGTACGTATCTATATAGCAGCATCCTAATGAACGAATAATAATATCACGTGCTTCAATCCGTGTACCCATTTTGAGATGTATGAGTTGATTTTGCAATCTCCAAATACCAACGATGAAATATCTGCGTCTATATTCCTTTCAGTGCTCATAAAAAAAAATCTGGTTTACCTTCTTATTAGCTGTAACCAGTGACTCCATCTTATATTTCCTGCAGTATATTATTTTCACCTTCTTCAGCAATTTAATTGTCAGAAATATGCATGCAGCTAGTGATAAGTCTTTTTGCATATTCATGCAATATTCAAATAGTGGTAATCCACAGCCATTTAGATTTGAACAAGATTAAAGCAAATTATATCTTCCTTTCTTTTGATGTATAGTTTAGTTAACAGTATATATGTTTAAGAACCAGTACCATATACTACCAACAAAAGCATAATTTTAAGTAAGAACAGGGCACGTTATAACAAAATGGGGGAAAAACTTTTTACAAACAAAAGGTGTACTTCTAATTTATGAAAATGGGTACTTTGAAGTTTTCACAACACTGAGCGAGTGTTTTCCCCTCCTCGACGCCAACCCCCTTCCGCGCCTCAACCAACCCTATACTTATTCTTCTATAATTTTTAGAAGGTGAAATGAAGAATTTGCCGGTAATGGCAAACCAAATTGAAACGCAAATCCTTTTGTTATTATTACAAGCCATTAATAAAGTATATAGGCGCACAGTTACTATAAGCATAAATAAACAAGCTATACATTCAAAGACAATCCAGTTTGAGCTCAAAGATGAGGCTTTTACGTTTACACATTTCACACTTTGGACGGAAACGGATATAAAATCTTCTACGATTGACGAGCGAAGCAGCATTCCAACGGTGCACGGGTGGACGGTATTCATAATATCTCCTTGAAATTGGTAATTTGTAGCCAATGGTACACGCTATAACTCATGGCATGGAGTTTGTATATATTACGGAGTTTTTATCACGTGTCTCATTTAAATGATGTTTTCCCCCCTCAATCCAATCATTCTGTTTTATTTCGCAGATCTAATTATAAAAGTGAATTTTACTCTTCAATCATTCAAGTATCCTGTATCAAGGTCGGGGGGAATAAACCGCAGGGCTCAGTCATGCATTGTCAACAACGTGATATTAACTTTTTTTGCCATTTATTATGTTTTTCATGCGTTCCGTCGACCGTTTTGATTAAAAAAAACGTTGGGCATAGTTGTAATGATGTGTCTCTCCCCCCCCCCCCCCCCAACTCCTTCGTTCGCTATAAAATTGATAAAATAAACTTCGCTTTGGGTGCAATAACCTCGGTTCAATAAGAGAAGTGGTGGCGTGGGAGGGAGAGAAGGGGGCATTCGGCTACCTTCCTGTTTTTGTGACCACATTTCGACTCGTTCTCCGTCTTTTCGCACTTACAGTTCAGTTTTTTTTTCATAGTTGGTCTTTTTTTTTTCTTTCTATCTTCCTTCCTTTCTAACAATTACCGTTAGTGTATACGCACTATTACAGTGAAAACCTACAAATGGAAGTTAGCCGGTTGTCAGCTTTGCATTATACAAACTCTAAAAATAATTGAATAAACATTTTACCCAAACACTGGGTCAGTATGCATCGAACCGATCTTTGATAAACCAAAAATTGCCAAATTTAACAATTTTCTATGTGATTTGAGGAAGTATAAAAATTGTGCTTGTTGTTGGGTAAACTTAAAAAAAATGATGGTACGCTTTTATAACTGGCAGATTAGCTACACATGTATTTGTCACCGCCCTATCTTATATTATTAACAGACACGACACCAAAATAGTAAAGTATCAGTTGGTATGTTTTGCGTGGTGCAGTGATAAAGTGACGTACTGATATAACATAATACAAGGATGATGCAGTTTAATATATAGTGACTTAGTTATATAGTACGTGATATAGTATATAGTTATGCTATGGTGGAGTGGAGTAGTGATAGCGTGGTTATGTTATGTATTAATATAGTTATAAAGTAACAATGAGATTGCTTGTATTCTTGGTTGAATGTTGCATCAAACTGGTTCAAGGCCATTTCTGTAATGATGTATGTAGTAACATCATGGATCAGTCTTGACAGTGCCTATAAATGTTTTATGATTGATTGATTGGAGTGATTGACTCAGTGACAGTTCAAGTTTCCATGTTCGTCGATTCTTCCCTAACATGGCGTTTCCTTAGAAGTTTTGTTTTGAAACAACCATGATTACCTGGAAGGTTGGCAGCGTAAGTTGCCCATTCCAAAATTAACAACTGATATAAATTATCTGCGAAACGTACACTAGAATTGGATGTAAAATTCCACATATTTCACATAATATGCGCCAGTCTGCTTAAAGCTCAAAGTACCCATTCTGCGAAACGTGTAATTTGTATTGATATAGTATTGAATAGTCATAAGTCAAACGTTATAAACGTACTTGGTGAATTAATGTGACGTCCCTGTTCGGAATGTATTTCGAAAGGAAAGTCACCTTCCTGTCAAACCCACCTCCCCAACCCTCTTCTTTCCCTGCCCCAACATGACTATATAGCAGAAGAAATAACGTCACTAAACAACTTTCCCTGATAGTTGTAACGACGTTTTCAGATTATCTGAAATGTAGACATCTTAATCACTTCTCTTCTTCGTCTATGCCTGTGTGTGTGTAGTTTACAAATGCCAATGCATCATCTTATGGAGAGTTTGTTATATATCTCTGCGTGATATTGGCAATTGCGCTACATGCTATAGTTATGTGTAGTGTAGTCTTTATGTATTCCTCTCTCCTCCGATCTCTCTTACTTTCTTTCTTTTTTTACTGTTTATTACGTTTATGTGTGAACGTTAAAGGTTTCTCCTTTTCAATCGGCAGGCTCCATGCATCATTAACCCATCGGCAATCTCCGACTTGCGGTACTTTACGAGGCCCACTCCCTGGAATTAGATGACTCTCTGCGGTAAAATGTTCTAGCTATCTTAGTAAAAAAAAAACTATTCGTCAAATTACTGGACATTTATTCCGACAGTTTAACATTATTAGTGAAAAAGTACAACAGTCACACAAGAGATATAGATACTCCCCACAATCATTTCACAATGCACCCTGTAATTCTGCCGTATACTATATACCCTTATACCTTATATACTACTAACAGCACTGTATCTAGGGCTATATAATCAAACGTGGCCCATAAAATGCTATAAACAAAACAAGCGAGGCGCCAATCCCCTGCCTGGATAAGGCATGCAGTATAACTCTATATTGCGCACTGTCCGATAACAGCAGTAGCTTACGATCAACAGAGCAAAGCAAGATTTCCAAATTAGAAATTCCCTCGACAGTCTGAAAAATCGATAAATGACTTACTAGATACCCTCACACCTCTACATCACGCATTCAACGTAATTCGCTCTCCTTTCTTTTTTTATATTAGGTCAATGAATGTTACAGTACTAATTACATACCATAGTCTTTTAGTTTCCTCTTTTAGATATTGGCATTGATTTTTCAATTGACCATTAAAACGGCTGAGTTATTTTCGGATACGAGTGTTCAAGGGCTCTTATGGTGACCAAGTGACCACTTTGATTTTTATTAATGATTTATGAGTTGCAGGTGTTTTAATTTCAGTATATATATGCAACATAAAAACAGTATCTGAGGACAGGTTCTTATTATTTATTTTTTATAGTGTGATCAAGACAAGTACGGAGATAGCAAGTTGATATTGTTTGCATTCTGGTTACATTGCCGAAACTGAGTTAAGCGTGTCAATGTCGATTTCACTTTATGCATGCATTGACTTGTGTGTACGACTGTTTTAAACCATTACGTACGTTAGCTCTAAATGTTTTCCAAAAGCTGTTGTCATGGGAGAATAAAATGTATACCCATTATGTACTGTCACAAAACGTTAGGGAAATTATTTATTGTGTAGGTATTTATACATCCAACCATTGTCGAAAACAGCAAGTAAAAATGACTTTTCTGTGTGATTCGCAGACATTTAAGTAGACATCTGGGGAAACAAACCAATGGTTGTCTATAAGGTTTAATCAAAATTGCAGTCTTTTTACTTTTCTTTTCTTTTTTTTGAGTAAGAATCGCAGAATGTTCTTAAGTCGTATGAACAGACAGCTGACAGATCGAGCACGACCCTGGGGTGATATTCAATACTATTTGTGCTTGACAAATATTGTGTGTACGTACAAACATGTTATTTAGGGTCATAAAATCTTGATGCTTTCTTATCAAGCTATGCGTGACATCTGAAGAGTTAGGCTAATGGTCTTCGTGCTAGACTAGGCAGTCCAGCCAATTTCACTTATGAGTATGTTTACTTTTAGATGTATTTTTACAACGTCCATAAAAGTGTTACATAGCTACGTAACAAACGCTGATCGAGGGTGATTTTGAATGTTCTGTAACATGTCAAAATTAGTTTTGCCAAAAACCAGTATATTTTATGATAGGTATACAGTTCTATTAATCAATCTGGAGAAGCCTGTTTATTCAAATTGCTTTAAGTCCGAAATACCTTCGGGTCGAGGTTTAATAGGCTCTAAAGATTTATTGATGGTGTATAAGAAACGAACGAAAAAAATTGTATAGTTAAGGAGTCTCCGTGGACACATTTGCAAGAACCGAGTCGATGATGAGTTTCGTCAACAACTAACCTATAACCCGGAATTACGAACTTCGTAAAATTTTCGCTCATGAATATAGTTAAGATTACTATAAATATAAAAGTGATTATGAAAGAGATTATAGATATTAGCAGCAGCAAAGTTGCGTTTACTCAACTCTCCACATCACTCTCTCCCCTCTCTCTCTCCTCTCTCTCTCTCCTCTAAAGTCAAGGCCAAAGAGGTATTAAATAAGTATTAGAAGGTTAAACAGTTTATATATGAACGACAAATCTATACTCCCGCTGGAGTCGAATTAAGACGATCAGGTGATTTTTTAGCTTCATTAACTGTCGAAATGGTGCATAAACTCTATATTCTCCCTAGAGTCCACTTTTTTCTTCTTCTTCTTCTTCTTCTTCTCGCTCTTCTTTTTAAAGACTTCATTCAAGCTTAGTTTGCTTTAAAATGTCATCCTTGGAAGAGGATTACTTTCCACACTTGATCTTTTCGTCACCGCTCCTAATGAGTATAGGTAGCTACACCGTTCCTGGGCCCCATTCACGTGCCTGATCTGTTATAGTTAAGGTATAGTAGGTAACTAATTCAGAGCGTATAGTTTACAAAATAATACCCAGTCATCTCGAGAGGTCTCGAGAGCTTTGAGGCCGGTCTGGAGAAGACGATATTTTGGGAGGTTTGTATCATTGTACTGCACCGAATGTATAGCATAAAAAAACCAAATGCGTTGTGATAAAACATATATATTGTAATGTGTTCGCAATTTGAACATCGGACTGCCGCGCAAATGCATCAAGATGGATTCATTAGTCGAATTACACCAGGAGCAGATCCATGGGTGGGGAGGGGCCGTGGTGGGGAGGGTGCACCAAGGTATACAGTCTTCATTAGTACAATCTTGCATTTAGAATAACTGTAAAAACCGAACCTATTGCCTACATTTGCCTTAGACTGCACAATATGATATCCATTTTGTTTTCTATGTGGCCGAAGGGAACGCTTGTTTGTGCTTTCTTGTACCCGCCATTACCCACCCGCTCCCACAATTCATAATACATACACATGCATAACTTTATCGTGTATATAGTAATCTGTATCAGTTCGTACGTGTTAATTGTGGTCATCTTATCAGCATCTATACAATGAGTACGCTCAGCTTATATACGTAAATCATAATATCATAGAACATACAGTTTGATATCAAACTTCTATTATATATCACTTGCAATGCTCTGCTCAGGCCTGACGAGAGCGGGGCCAGGGGTTACAGCCCTGCGGGGATCCCGGTCAATTGGGAACTGGGGATAATATAGGACATGTATATATATAAATATATACACGTATGTTTATAATATGCTGAAGGAAACGTGACGATTTCACAAATTGATCCAGCGACATAAATTGTTCCCGGTGTCCGAATGGCAATCGACTGTAATGGCTGCACTGTACAGAATCTATTCAAATTCAGTCTCGTGACTGATTGATCGATTAGCTGATCGATCGATTAGCTGATTGGCACGTACTTTCTTGAGCTCAGATCTCGAGGATTTTAGTATTAACATCTCATTGCTCTCTATGGATCATCAAACTATTACAAAACAATAAACAGACACTTTACCAAACGAACGATGGTCGGTCATATCAATGCAAGCGCATGCATGTTTGATATCTCAATGCGATTGGAAGTGCGCCGTAATCGAGTGCGCTGTGTAGAAATGTTAGGTACCTAGGAAATTTTTCTCTTGTCTCACGTGCATGGAGCTTCTAAAGTTTTTTGTACGTTTTATATGGTTTCAATTTAAGTTGCAAACAGTCTCGTCGCCGCCGCTATCATCATTTAACTTCCATTACAGAATTCAATAAAAACCTTATCTCTCTCCATCTCTCGCCGAGAAAGAAAGAATTCTCACCATCTAAGCGAAACGTCACACGACATAGCACGATCTAACTTTGATGCCCACCGACGTTTGCATAATAATTCAATAGAGTTTGTTCTTTAAGAACTCGACATCTATCGAAGATGAAACGATACATCAATTTCGCATGAAATAAGGTCGGCTTTCGTCCTAAATATGCGGCAATGGCCTAGCCTTATCGCCCGATGTCAGCTGTTTTGATTCCCTTGGTATCAATTGAAACTCGAGAATATCCATTCTGTAGTATTATTAACACTTCGCACATTTCGTTGTGACGGTCCCAATGAGACGTGTTCTTTGAGACAATTGACTCTAAAACTTACGACATTATCAAATATGCACGCATGCTCAGAATGAACCTGTCGGAATAAACGTGTCTGTGGAATTCTCACTGTCTTTTATTATAATACGAAAACAGAAAGAGATGTATATCGTGCCTGTGCAAGGGGTGTTGGATCCTATGGTTCGTACGAACCCCTAACTGCCCCCCCCCCCACCGTTCCCGCAACAAAATACATGTTTACATCGTTCAAATTACTTTAAATTTACTTTCGGCTCAAGTCCTCCCGGTTTTGTTCAGCAATATATGTAAGCTGTGTGTACTACAAGTTTCTTTTTTTATTTTGGCAAATAATTACTTATATTGCTTCCCACCTTCATGACGGCATACTGTATATATGGGCTTGTCGCGTTATTCGTCTTTTACACAGAAATTTGTTTAAATGAAGCTTAACATTTGGGAGGGGAGGGAATTAGGGTTGTCCCTTGGTGTATGTTATATCATTTCACTAGCGTACCTATTTCGAATAAATTAATTTCCCAAGGTTGCTTCAAACCCACGTGAATCCCCGTGAAAGTTCCATTACTTTTGCTTGGGCAACAATAAAAGATGTCATTGAATTGAATTGAACCCACCTATACAGTGCGCCAACTCAGCTGTAACCAACGAAGCCAAGAATAGAAAACTAACCTTCATTAAGAGTGATGGCGCTAGTTTAAAACAGTGCAATTTTACAGAAAATACTATTATGTCTTTTAAAAACATCCGTACATGAAATGATAGGAGAATAGGGCCTCATCAGGTCACGTATTCCGTGGACGGTGGTTACACACATGCCGATCCGAAGGGTGATTAGACCCACTAGCCATTGGAAAGGATTCACGCACTCCACCTAGAACGCTGATGGTCGATTAGACCGACCCTCTTCGCATCTTCCCGGGTTCGTTTGACATCAAAGGAGACTTGGACAGGGGATACTAGGCACCACCGGGGCGTTATAAACCCCGGTGTGTGTTGAACCCTAGCACGCTTTACACGACTGGCAAGGTATGCATCTTTTCGTCACCCTCTATACAACCAGCCATCATGTTAGCTGGTAAAATATATGTTTGAATTAATATATAAAGACTTCAGAGAGGAGTATGCGAAAGAGAAAAGAAAAATGGTGTAACTAACTTGAGATGGATTCGAGCTAGGAACACCAAATTACCAGCCCGCAGCTCTACCCATTAATCCATCGGACTAGTTGGTTCTGAATTAGTTTAAATTCATCTTGACATTTGGGAGATGTGTATTCATTACAATAAATTCCGCTGTACTTTCAACAAACCACTCCACACAACCTTCCTCCGCACAGTAGCTCAATGGATGGAATACTTAATTACACAATAAGCTTACAATGACATTGTGTTTCTATATTAAATCGCAACACACAGGACAGGTTGTAATGGTTCGTGATCTGTGAAGGATAGACTTACGCTACAATGCGATTGATGACTTCGAACCAATATTAGAGGATAGCATGAAATGCAGTATAACTTGCTTACGTTAGCAAGAACGGCTGATGAGAATTGATTAACCACATTACAAACATATACTTTATTCAGACGGAGAACAGCTGGGGGAACCCTAACATTAAACGAGCAATACCTATTTACATACAATTTCAAGTAAGGCACTGGAAACGCTTTGTGGGGTCAACCACGTAAAGTGTATAATACATATTCTGCTTAGGGTATTCTGTGGCTCACTTTGAGATTAAATGGTCAAACGTTTGAGGAACAATTTTACAGACCATATGACCTGCAATCCATATATTCAACTTGATTGTAAACATTGTTTAAATGAAAGATGCAGTGTCGGTATAAGGTGGTAACTTCAATATTTTAGATAAAAAAAATTGCAAACATCGTCTCTGTTACAGAATACAAACATTGTCAAAAAAAAAAACAATTAAACAATACAATTAGAAACTTAAGTACTTGTGGCTTGACGATGTCTCTTTGATTTGTCCAAGTCTTTAGACTTGTGTTTGACGGAACATTAAAGCTGCGGTATCGCCTAAATGGAATAAAATACCATCTAGCGTTTGGTGAAGTTGCTCATTAAAAGTATACCTATTTACATGCTGACATATCTTACATACCAACAACGACTTTGTGGTTGGTTCTCCTTTCTGACCGTATCATTCGGTAGTCAAGCTTCATTGCGTGTAGAATGCTATATCTTAATGAAGGTAAACTAAGCCTATATACGTAACATTAACAAAAATGAGAGCGACAAATATATGGCGTAAGTTTTCTATTTTTAATCGCGCGCTTGAGACTTTGAGAAGAGCAGAAGTTTTAATATAACTGTTAACTAGCAGTCATGGACGATGAAAGATACAAGAGCAAGATTCATCATCTATGTTCTTTTTCTGAAAGTTTTAGAAAACTGAGAATCCACCAGGGATAATTAGGGCTGAAACTAAGCCAAATTTATGTGTAACCAACATAGGTGAGGTATTCAGCCAGTGATATCGATAGGATCTTTTTTAGTTTATCAAGTTTTACTTGGATGCGGTCTAGATAACGGAATGTAAATTGAGACGAACTGGGAGCAAAAAGAAAAAAAGGCGTGAAGATTGATGAAGCCTAAATAATAGAAAATAGCTTAGTTCTACCACAAAAAAATTAAGAATATATAGTCATGATGAGACGAACCTTGCATGAGTTTGTCCCAAACACGTCTCCTTTACGAAAGACAACCTAATTCGGAGAGATCATTTTACAGACCATAGAACCAAAAAATAAAAAAGATTAAAAAACAACTGTCAGAAAGAGTAATTATTATAGAAATTCACTTTGCTCTCTCCAGATCAAGATAAATGAATTCTCGAATTGGCGCCATGTCTAAAGAAAGGAAGGAAAAACTTTTAATCACAATATATGTGGTAAGTTACTTTGAAGAAAATTTGAAAGGACACATCGTTGTTATAACGCACAAACACACACACACGCGCGCAAAGAATATCACGTCGGGCTTACACATCTATTTGAAATAAGTTTATATTTGGGCTAAACAAAGTCAGCATGGTGAAAGTCGAATTTGTCAAAATCTCATTAAAATGTCATTTTTTGTTCTCCAAAACGAAGATAGTTTATATCTAGGCTAATGATCTCTGGCTTTTAATATTTTAGATTCGGATACTCGAAGACATCTAATCCATCACAGGTATTGTTAAGTAATTGGATTTGAGGGCTAGACTTGGTTGTGTCTTTCATTTTCTGGTTTGTATTTATAGTTTGTCGACATGAACGGAAGTGAATGCGTGATTATTTTGGGGAAACCGGAAAAGGAAATTCAACATTTGTGGATATCTATGAAATGTGCTGAGATATTTCTTGTGATATAACCCAATAATTATAGTTATGACGTCAGTGGATGAAGCATCATATACACAAATGCTGACCAAAAACAGGAAAGAAGAAGGCTGACCTTCTTAAAGTAAAGTAATTAGGAGAAGAGTAAAAATTGCAGGTCTTTGTTTTAACTTTTATGTGGTCTTATTCATCAATGACGTCCACAATGTTATTTTGCTGCATTCGGAACATTGCTGGACTGCTTCTCGTGCATAGTGGCGTATAGGAAACTAGCCAAAGAGTGTGTGTTTGGGGGGGG